>PRKT01000170.1:363162-375927 GCA_003671525.1 Saccostrea glomerata | reverse complement strand
CCCCCCCCCCCCTCCCCCCCGAAATACGATTTTCAGGGTTTTTTTTTTAGGGGGGGTCAAAGTAGTCCCCTTTGATCTGCCCCACTCCCTCCTTTCTAAATTTTTTGAATCCGACACTCATAAGTTTATTTTGTAAAATTTTATTCTTAATAAAATCACCTCAAATTTTGAGTAATTACTAACAGTGCTATCATGCGAATTGAACGATTGTTGTGTCTGAATATGAATACAGCTTTCCGTCATCGCTAAAATAAACCGTACTGTATCATTGATATTTTGAAGATACAGTACAGTTTCTGTTCATTTGCATACAAAAACGCCCACAAAAAGTGTTCTGTATCGCAGTTACAGTATACTTGACTTCAAAGGAAAACTCGCCGGGTCATGTCACAATTACACTTTAATGTTAATTTGCTTTATTACTCTTTCCCTGTTTAAGCTCTTGATCACGAACAAACATCAACCTAGAACAATCTTATTTCGATATAATTAAGTGCCAGTTCAGTCAAACTTCAGTTTTTGGTAATCAAGGTTTTAAACAGCTCATTATGGGGTACTACTAAACAGAGTACGCTAGAGTACGATAGAGTACTTTAGAGTACGTTAGAAAAATTATGTTATTTAATGATAGAGTACTTTAGAGTACGCTAGAAAAATTATGTTATTTAATGCATTTAGATTGTTTATTTATGTATGTACAACTTGAATAAACATTATTAAAAACATATTTTGCAATATTTGCTTCAAATATTTGTTTTTAGCGATATTTTGACAAGAAAATAACATCCATAATTCAACGCATTAAAGATTATTAATACCCCAATTTCGATTACTATTTTGTTTCAATCTTACTTACTAAAGACATACATGCCAACTTTTGAAAATTTTCTTGGGGGAGATAGCGCGTAACGACATTTTAAAAGTTCTTAATTCGCGGCGTTTTGTCGTGAAATAACTTTTTGTAATGTTTTTTCTAAATTATCAATCTACTACCCTAATTATATCATATATTATTACTACTTCAAAAAGTGTATCTTCTCTATCAACTTAAAGAAAAGCACAAATACAAATCATTTAAAATTTTTTTAAAAAGACAATTTTATTCATAATTATTTAATATGTTAATATTAAGATAAATATACCTTCTGTCTTGAAGAATGTGATACACAAAGTTAACATATTAGTACATAAATAAGGATGTTAATCTTTACAAATAAGCTGAACTGTTCATTGTGCGTTGGTAAATTACAAAGTTTATAAGGCTACTGTTATACAAAATATTGTTAAATTATTTTTTTCTTAATCAGAGGGAATATTAAGTCATTTTAAACTTTTCAATCAGTCTGCAAAAGGCATGGTCTTTTCCTTTCCTTTTCATTTTGATCACTCTGGGCAGTCCTAATGGTTTTTACTTGCAGGCACATTTTTTCCATGTTGGATTTTTGCAGTGTCTTTTCATGAAGTAGATTATAATTTAATGAGGAATGCAATATTCCAAAACTTGAACACCTTTCATAAACGGTTTATACGTATATTGTCGAAGTTTGCTATAAAGTGTGAACTCTCACAAGTTTGTCAGTTTGTATCCTGTGTCGTGTGTATTTCTAAAATTTCCACATCTGGCATAATTGTCTCGGTTAAAATACACTGTTAATGAGGTTCAGGAGCAATTAAAACCACCGTAATGACTGGTAGCACAGTTGACACCATGTTGATTACCTGTTATCAGCGGCAATAAACAGATATCCTACCGATAAACATTGAAACAGCCATGTTTTCTGCACACAGAAATACTGCATTATTCAAAGCGAATTGGTAAAAATTCCGGATTTTCAAAATATCGGTAGAAATGGGAGAAAAAAATTAATCGGTAGACAAGCGTTAAAAAGGGTTAAAAATCGGTAGACTACCGAAAAAATCGGGAAAGTTGGCATGTATGTAAAGACTTACATCTAAATATTATCAAATATTAAATTAATTGCATTTGTTAATATTTTGCACATTCAAAAAGAGACATTTCAACATGTTTAATTTAAATTAAATCGGGATCAACGGATAAACCGTAACCTGAAATCAAAAGTTGAAATAACTCCTAGAATAAAGAAAACATACAAAATTTATTTAAAATATATCCTGGCGTTACTGGTTTTCAATAGTGTAAAACTTGAGTCAAAAAATTAATCTAGGCATCTATGTTTTCTCACCTCAATTATTTATGTACTATTAGTCAACAATACTTAAATATATTCAAACATTTATTTGTTTTTGAAATCAAGAATTTTAATAGTTTCCACTTTCTTTGGATCCGCCATAATCCGACTTATTTTGAATGACGTCACCTATTTTCGATAGCAAGTAAGGTGCACAGTTATCGTCATAAAAATATCGAATTATATTATTTTGTGTGGGTTTTTGTTTTCTTTTATTTGTTTTTTTGTCATTTTTAATGGTATTGGATATTTTTGGTCCTGTTGTCAACTGTAATCTTAACAACAAATAAAATATAATTAATTTTGACATTAAAATTTTTATTTTTTGGCTGAAATTTTATAAAAATTAAAATTTTAATCAAGGAGCCATTGTCTGCTTGGAAAGCATTATCCACAGCCTTTGGCCTATGATAATTCTTGTAATTTCCCCTTTGGTGGAAAATATCTAAAAAAAACGAACAATAAATCAACAGAAACAAAACTTTAAACATTAAAAGATGTCAAAATTTGAAATAAAATACCCGTAACAGGCTTCCATACTTTATTTTTTTCAGCGGAAGTTTGCCCAAAGTGAGACTTATCTATTTTTAAGCCACAACACAGAGCTTTTTAACAGACGATAACATTAAAACATCAAATGTTGTTTTCAGGCTTAGGAGATAGGGTTTTAGAGTGAATTTTTTGGCATTATGAGAAAAGGGCGCGATTTGAATAGATAAAAATCAAAATAGAATCTTACCTCTCTAAATGGCATAATTTTCGATCTTTTTGGCTCTATTACACTTTTTACATCTGGTGATAATTTTGGGATAATAGTTCCAAAAAATTACGAAAGGTTTTCTGATTTATTGTTAAAAGCATTAGCCTATCGAAATATGGATACTATCGAAAATAGGTAACGTCACAATATATTCAATATGTTAAACTAAAGTAGAAAAACATGCAAAAAGAAGTTTAATTGCATTGATTTATAAAAAATTACTAGCGTACTCTAGAGTACTCTATCGTACTAGCGTACTCTGTTTAGTAGGACCGCTCATTATGCAAATAAAAAAATTTTTTTTTAAAGAATTTGGTTATTCTTCCTGCTGTGTAAAGAGCCAGGAACATGAAGAAGGATTACCACTTTGAATTATGATGTATTACACAAGAGGTAGAAAATTTGCGAAGCCAGTTTGTTAAAAATAACTCCTTTTCCCAATAGATGTGGGTATAAAAAGCTTCTGAAGCTGAAGTCTTATCAAACAGCAAATGTCTATGCTGAAATGTAAATGATATTTGATCTCTTGTTATCTTAGAATTGTTACAAATGTATTATAATCCATGCACAAATCGAAAATAAAACAAATCAAACCTATTTCATTGAAAAAATATGGAATTTTCACAAAACTGTGGCCACATTTCGTGGAGTGCGGGAAACACGAATATAAAAATTTCGTTCCCGATAGGCCTAGATAAGTCGTTCAAAAGAAGTGTTTGCAGAAATATTTGAATATGATGACAATGTTTTCGAAAAATAACCGAATTAGTTATTAAACATATAACGGATCGATTGTTGCTGTCTTAAATCATGACTATTGGTTAGATCGTTTAAAAATGTCTTGACATTAATGAATATAATAATGTATGAGCTATCCATTTTATGCAACATGGCGGAAAGTGAGAGGTTGAGCCCCTTTGTATATTGGGGTCAGAAAACAGACCATGTCTCGTTGAAAATTGATCTGAGGGATGTTGTTGTAAGGCGTAAAATTATTTTAAAACATAAACAAATATTGTATATTCAACAGAGAAGTTTTAATCCCAATGCTAGTCGCTGGTAGATCAGCTGTTCAGAAAATTCATTTTTATCATGTTTTAAATCTTTTTTTTAGCTCACCTGATCCGAAGGCACAAGTGTATGGAATCTGGATAGGGCCACGCAGTTCCCTATTGCATCATCGCACTATCGAGGTTTGGGTTGATAATGCAATGACATGATAATGCGATGGCGATAGTGCAATAACGATGAAGCGATGGTGCAATGACAATGATGAGATAGCACGATGGAGCGATGATGCAATGGTAGGATGACGATAAAGCGATATTCACTTTTACTCTACCACACCATCGTCATCGCATTATCGCCCTAGTATCATCGTTATCATGCCATTGCACCATAGCTCCATCGTTAACGCTCCATCCCATTATTGCACCATCGACCTATTGGTGGATGCGAGATGTTGTGATATTGAACTGCATTGCCCTATCCGGATCCCATCAAGGGAAATTTTCTGATCACATTTTGTCCGTCCGCCAAGATTTTCAACTTCTTCTCAAGAACCACTGGGCCACTGTTAACCAAACTTTGTAAAAAGCATCTTTGGATGAAGGGGAGTTTTAAAAAATGTAAAAATGAAGGGCAACAAAGGGAGATAATTACAAAAAGACAAATATAGGGGGGGCATTAAAAAGTCTTCTCAAGAACCACTGGGACAGAAAAGCTGAAACTTATGTGGAAGCATCCTGGGGTAGTGTAGATTCAAAATTACACAAATGATAGCCCCCGGGGGGTAGGGCGGGGCAGCCGGGGCTACCACAAGAAATCAAAGTTTTACATTGAAATATTTGGGCTATTTTTAAAAATCTTCTTCTCAATAACTACTAGGACAGAAAAGCAAAAACTTATGTGAAAGTATCCTGGGGTAGTGTAGATTTTAAATTGTTAAAACCATGACCCTGGAGGTAGGGCGGGGCCATAATTTGGAATCCATGTTTACAAAAATCTCAATAACTACTGGACCAGAAAAGCTGAAACTTATTTGAAAACATCCTGGGGTAGTTCAGATTCTAAATTGTCAAATCTTGACCCTTGATAATAGGGTGGGACCACAATAGCAAACCCAAGTTTTACATTGAAATATATAGGAAAAATCTTTAAAATCTTCTTTTCAAGAGCTACAAGACCATAAAAGCTGAAACTTATGTGAAAACACCCTGGGTAGTGTAGATTCTAAATTTTTCAAATTATGATCCATGGGGTAGGGTTGAGGTATTACAAAGGGGGAAAATCTGGTAAAGAACAACATGGTCAAAGCTACTCAGGTGAGAGATGTGGCCCATGGGCCTCTTGTTAAGATTCTAAAAAAATCAGATATATGTTCAGAATGTTTCTCTTGTCACTGGCATAAAAGTTTTAATTAAAAAAATTTACTGCACAGGATCCTAAAGTTGATTTGACTGAAGATGGGTTAAAGTTTGAAGCTGATGGGATTGGTGTCAGGGGCAACAACTTTTATCAGCTGGATATAGAATTTTACCATCCTGTGGATCCAGACGTAAGGAACTGTTTTCTTAGTTGTGATATCAAATCAAAGTATATGTTGTAATGGATAACATCAACAGCCACATTTAAAAATACTGAGTTAACCAGCAGTCCACTATATGAATGTAAAGGATAGGGTCGTAAGACACACTTGGTCTTCAGAGTTGCTGAAAAATAATTTTAAAAAAAGGATTTCTGGGAAGTGCACAAAATGAAGTCAGGTTTAGCATCTTTGTGCTAACAATAGTTAAATACAAAGTATGTATTTCTTTCAGATGTCATAATGGAATATTGGAAACTTAAAATGCATTATTTCTCTTAAATCTGCAGAAAAGTAGATACAGAGTGTTGAATAGGTGCATTGACTTTTACATCCAAAAGAAGGGGAGTGGGGAAGTGTGGCCACGCCTTACATACCAAAAACTCAAGTACCCCTGGCTCAAAATTGATTTTGACAAAGTTGCCTATGAAGATGAGTCAGAGTCAGAGGAGGAAGACAAGGTATTTTTTCTCGATGTTTTCAAGTTTTGTCATTTTGATTAAGAAAAAAAAACATTGCTGTAGGATACCATTTTAGTTAATTTCAAAAGACAATAATATGTACATGTAAATATGTTCAGAAAAAGATCTGATTAATTAGGAAGATGACCATTAATTAAGTCTACATAAATTGATAGTATAAGCTGAAAATGAAGATATTGTTCCATAAAATTTTATGTGTATATGCTTTTTCAGGCAAAAAATATGTCTGAGGAAGATATTTTAAAACAGATTGAGAAAGAACTGGATTTAGATGCTGCTAAAGGCCCAGGTAAAAATTTGATTACTCTATTCAGTATTGATAAGCTAAATGTAGGTAACCAGTATTCTAGTGAATGGATCACTCTGATGGAAGGAACGTTTTAATGTTTAAAAGTTCACTAAAGAGACCATTACAAATAAACACAATTAATTTTTAGTGATATTCAATGCTTTGTTGCTGTTTGAATATGAGATAATTCTGAGCAATTTTTTAAAAAATGTTTGCATTTTTGTCAGGTTTTTACTGGGGTATGCAAAAAAGCTGTTGCCTTCCCTTCTCTCCATCAGTTATGTATATTTTGTAGATGTACCTGATCTGAAGACAGCGTACCTGTTTTTCTACAATCTTTTCCAATTTGTTGGTTTCACCTTCATAAGTAGTGTTCTTATTGTAAATTTCTGCAGAGACAAACAAGGTAAGTAGCTTTAGCTAAATATCTACTTTTCAAAGCTTTGAGTCTATTCTGGTGACCTATTGCTATCTTTTTCATACCACCAAAATAAATGCAATCTTTAAAAATCTACTTTACTCCTAGACATCAAGCAGTTGAACTGTTTGCTAAGCATGATTGTATAAAATTCTTTGAAAATCTCTTCTGATCATGGGTATTAAAGTAGTGAACAATTTCTTCAACAGAACTGTGACTGGTTGAATTTAAAATGGGGCATAATTGTTTGAAAGTGTGAAAGGATGAATTTAACATTGGTCAAAGATTACCTGTTTTATTAAGTATTTCAAGCTTTACGTCTACACTGTACTTATAATAAATTTTGATTGGTTACAGTGGCAATGACATCCAGCTTCAATCTGGTTGGAAATCCTCTGATGGTTTGTCAGACGGCGGCCATCATGGAAATACTTCATCCTATGCTAGGGCTGGTCAAATCAAGTGCAGTAGCCCCTTTAATGCAGGTATGACTCAAATGTAAGATGATTGTTTTGAAGATTATGCTGTGAAAGGGAAAATTTTCACTTGGTTTTAATTTTCATTGTTTTCAAGGTGTGAAGAGACCCACAAATTCATGTCCACCATGAAACGTAAAATGTTACATACATAACTAAACAATTCTTCATTCATGAAATAAAATCCCCACAAACCAAGAGTTTTTCCTCATATTGTGAAAATTTGCCCCGACAAAAATATGTTATTTAACAGTTTGTTTTTATTTTGAAGATTCTTTGAACATTTACTGTAAACCAAGTATTATACGCGTGCGATAAATATCCGCGAGTTCCGCGAGTAACCTCTGCTCGCGGATATTTATCGTCGCGAACCAGTTGTTCATTATATTCCCATATCATGATTTATTGCGAGTTATTTGCCCTTTTTTTAATACCGATCCCGACGGTTCAACAAGTAATCACGGAAGAACTTTACTGTTAGTGTACAAGAAGCAGTTAAAAATTTTTTACAAACATTCAGAAAAAATAAAAACGAATGGCAAATTTAAAACTATTTGTCTAAAAATGATTAAAATGTCAATAATTATTTCAGCTTGTGTTATTTATTGTTACAGACGAGTCAGAGATAGCTTGGTTAATTACTGCTAATTATGGCCCAGTCCTGCTCTGTCCCAACCATTTATAATAATTGCCCCTTGGCTATGTAGACCTTAGAAAGCGTCGATTACCCAATTATTGTATGTGGCACTGTTACAATTGAGAGTTTTCAATCAATTTTAATCTCCTAGATTTTTTCCCGATTCTCGTTTGAGCGTTGTGAAAATGCGTATGAAGTATACTTATGGTAAACATTTTACCCACTTTAGGGGCGGATATAAGATTTTAAATGGACGCAGTGCACAGAATGTCTTTAAAATTTTAATTTGATTAAAAAATACTCGTGGAAATAAAAAAAATGTGACCACTCGTTCGCGGAAATAAATCGTCGCGGATTAGTTCTCTAACGGTCAGTCGCGAATAAAAAATGACGCGTATAATAATTGGTTTACAGTATTCATAGTGAAAAGTCCATGTTTACATATCCTTCATGTTTTATTATGTTAAATTTACTTCATGTAATTCATAAAATTTTTAGGGAAGTATTTTGCTTCTGTAAGTTTTAAAGTCATATGTATTTGGCTACAAAATGGAATGATTTTTTTTCCTCCAAAAAGGAGATATGTGTTTAAATTGATGAATAGGAGTTTCTGACAAAAGGGAAAAAACATTAAATTTTTATTTTATTGGGTAGTTTCAGTGATGATTCATCTATGGATGGAAATTTAACAAATCATTTTTATGCAGTAATTTAATCATATGATTAATAATCTCAATTTATTTACAGGTCCTAGGGAGAAATTTTATACTATTTGTTATAATTCTTCATGAAGAGAACATACAAACTGCACCAATAGTATTTTTCTTGCTCCTGACGTGGAGTTTGATAGAGGTTGTTAGGTAAGAAATTTATCCCACTTTGCTATTTCTGATGGTTCAGTTTAGAGCATGATAATGATGTTAGCAGATCTCTTAAAGTTTATCTGAATCAGGTAAACTTGGTACCTTTGGCTCACAGATTATTGAGATATATACAATATTAAATCAACATTTAGGCCTTCTTTTTTTCAGGTCAGCTAAAGCATTCATTCATTTACAGGTTATTTGATTTGTGTTGGAATCATTGAAATGAAAAGATTAAAATTTGCCCCATTGAAAGTGCAATTTTGTACATGGTATACAAATAGGATATTATAAAATGCCTCTGAGAATTAAGATACATGTACATATTAAAAACATGTTGCTTTCTTTTTGTATATATTATTAATTTTGTCTCCTATCCATATGATTATAATTAAACTGTGATATTCTATTTTTCCCCAGATATCCATTTTACTTGTTAGCAGTTCTAAATCAAAAAGTTTACATTGTCACCTGGTTGAGGTATACAATGTGGATGCCACTTTATCCTCTTGGTATATTTCTAGAAGGTAAACTCTCAATAAGCTTTCAGTATTATTTCTTGTGCAAAATAGAGGAAAGGTTATTAAAAATTACAAATCAAATATTGGGAAGTTTTTCCACTACTGTGGGTCCCCATACCTCCATATCAAATCCCTAAATATTATACTATTAATAAATTGTTTGAATTTTCACTTAACAATGAAAATAAGAATAAAATATCGAAAAGGAAATGTAACAGAACTCAGTTTTTAGTGATTGACATTTTTATGAGTAAGTTTAATGCGTGTCCAAGCCCTTTATGAAAAACACTCGTAATTAACATACGTATATGAAAAAAAAAAAATTGAGATGAGTTTAATGATTGCAAAATTTCAAAGCTATTTACACAAAAGGTTTTCTCACATTATTTTGAATAAATTACCCCCCACCCCTTAATTTCAATATTTACAGTAATATAAATTTTTTAAAGTGTCACTACCTATTTGTATCCAAAAAGAGAAGCAGTATGCTGACAGATCTAAAGTAATCCTATATTAATGTCTTTACAGGTGCTGTAGTGATTTTATCCATTCCATTATATGAAATATCAGAGAGGTTCTGTTTGTTTCTACCAAACAATGTCAACATGGCATTTTATTTTCCATGGTTTCTGTACGCATATCCACCCGTTCTTCTAATGGGTAAGTTTTCGGTTAATTCTCTCTTATAATACACTGTATGTATGAATGCAGAATACTTTTGAATTAAGTGTCAATTTTTAGAAATTTTTTTCTGTTCTCTCTGCAGTTAAGTGGTTAAATGTGATTGATGGTTTGATAGCCAAATCTGTTTTATGATTGTAGTTTGTAAAGGCTAGTCATTGTAAATTACTGAATCAGCAGAATTTTTAACGAGGATTTAATTTTGGCATTATTAGCGAGGGTGCCAAAATAGCTAAAATTGATTATCGCTCAAAATTAATTTTACTTTATTTTTAATAGCTTCTATTGTAAGCTTTTTAAAATTGCTAAAATTACATCTTGCTAAAAATAAAATACCATTTTTATGGACAAATCACTAAATTTGCATCTCGCTAAATTTCCACTTATACAGTATTAAACATTCTTCATGCATGAAATCAAAGCCCCACAAACCAATATTTTTTCCTCAAATCACAAGAATTCAACCCCATGAAAATATGTTATTTTACAAAATTAAATATTTCTGATTTTATGCTTTCTTTTTTTCCAGCTGGATTTTACATGCTCAAGTACATGCACAACCAAAGAAAGAAAGTGTTAGGTGCCACATCAACTTCAAAATCCAAAAAGTCATCATGAATCAATGTCCCATGAACAGTGATTACACTGTCTTGTTTCTGTAGCTTTAATCCTTTTTAATTCTGTTTGTGTCCATGAAGACTGGTTATAATTAATATATATATATGTAAATGAGCATTTTTATTGCTTTTTACTGATAATTGTACAATGTTTTATACTACCACACAGTATGTAAAACATGATCCATTTCATTTACTTAAGCAGGTTGGGGGGAAACGTAAATTCCGCTATAATAGTGGTATCTCACTATTATAGTGAAATTACGCTATATTTCCTGCCGTGGATACCCTCAATTTCATCCGATACCATGCAAGATGTTTGAACCGCAAGTCTTGGTGGGTATTAAAATGATCAAAAACTATCATGCTTGCATGTTTTGAATTTTAATAAATTTTCTACCGTTGCGTTTAATAATGCGAGCACTTTTTTTTTAACGGAAGTTGCAATTTTAACATAGCAACCGATGATTGCGGGGTAATTAAGCCTGTTTGAATCTCACTTATTCCTTATTAATGTGTACAAATTGATGCTTGTTACAATTGTCAACTCGCACTGGAAAGGGTTTATGAAATTAAACAAGAAAAAGATTATTTCTGTCTGCATGGTTACGGGTATGGAGGCTCGTTATGGTAAACGTAAAGACCCATTATGGCAAACATAAAAAAGTATACTGATAAACTCGATTTGTATCCTCTGAACTAAATCAATTTATAATGAATAATAATAATAAAAAAATAATGAATGATACAAACCATCATCGAAAATATAACTTAGCCAAATTTTTAATTTCGGCTGGTTTAATGTTTATTTCAGAAAAAAGACTCATTCTGTTTTGGTGTGGGGAATATTTTACCTGTAACCTTATTTTAACACATGTTCAAATAATTATTACTTGACAATAATTTAAATCCGCTCAAACGTATCTTATTTATTGACACTTATTGGTTGTGCACTTAAGAACGATTTAACTTTAAAATCTGAAATAGCTTTAGTTTTTTAACCTGTCATTCGAAATATATATGTATATATCAAATCATATTTATATGAAATGAAATTATATCGCAAAAAATTACACATTAAAAGTATTAATTTTTGATACTTCTATGCCAAAGAGTTGTTGTTTAAACCACAAGGGAACTTCAAATACTTAACCAATCATCACTGGTCAATATTCAGTATAAAAAGTGTCTAAAAACATCATTGACTCAATTCAAATTTTCCACAATGAAAAATTGAGGCAAAACATCAAATCGGCCGCAAACAATTTAGCATTTCAAAAAGTACTTTCACGATTTTGAATGCAATGGAAGCACAAGATATTCAAAGCTGAACTAGAATCTTGAGAAGCCTTTATTTTCATTTTCAATAAATTCTAATTATTTATCATTGACTTTATTATATAGATGAATCCATCTGGCACTAAAATCTCTATTTACTTATTCAAAAAAAAATTATTTATATTGCTTTGAAGAAAGTTTCAAATAAAAATGACCGAACCACGTGCAGATACCCTGGATCTTTATCACGTGATAATGCTCATGGTTTATGCAGAATAGGCTATGCTGCAAGGTGGGGTGCAAAATCCTTAGGGCTAGCCCCCCCCCCCCCCCCCCCCCCCCCCCCCCTGGTTACGACGCCTATGATACACGTGTACTTGCTTGTATCATTCGCAGCTGTACATGTAACATATACAAAACATTTTCTACTTGTTGAACAGTTTTTCATTATTTTTATGTACCACGTCATTATTATCCTGAAAATCATGATTTCCTTTTGTATCTTACATACTCCCAGGTTGGGTAGTATCTAATATTGTAAACCCTTTTTATACAGCCAAAAAAAGATCGGCTGCTGCTGCGGCCGATAGTAATGGGTCTTTACGTTTACCATAACGAGCCTCCATACCCGTAACCATGCAGACAGAAATAATCTTTTTCTTGTTTAATTTCATAAACCCTTTCCAGTGCGAGTTGACAATTGTAACAAGCATCAATTTGTACACATTAATAAGGAATAAGTGAGATTCAAACAGGCTTAATTACCCCGCAATCATCGGTTGCTATGTTAAAATTGCAACTTCCGTTAAAAAAAAAGTGCTCGCATTATTAAACGCAACGGTAGAAAATTTATTAAAATTCAAAACATGCAAGCATGATAGTTTTTGATCATTTTAATACCCACCAAGACTTGCGGGTCAAACATCTTGCATGGTATCGGATGAAATTG
>PRKT01000170.1:346697-358255 GCA_003671525.1 Saccostrea glomerata | reverse complement strand
AGTTTCACAAATCATGAAACTATATTTATCAGATCGTTAACTATAGTTAACGGTTTGTAAACTATAGTTTACAAATCGTGAAACTGTATTTATCAGATAATCTATGTTTTGCAATCGCAAATGATTGTTTTCGGTGTTAAGTATAGTTTACGGTTGTGAAACATAGATTATCGCGTTAACTATGGTTTACGGATGTAAAACATAGATTAACGTTGTTAACTATAGTTTACAGTCCGTAAACTATAGTTTACAACCCATAAACCTAGTTTATCGACTGTGAAACTATGTTTAGCTCGTTTTTGTGAATTTGGCGTGCCATACATATCTGTCTGTAATAAAGCAGTTATAGATTTTGTTGATAAACATAGATTCACGTTTGTAAACTATAATTTACAATCGTAAACTATAGTTGAGAGTTGATAATCATAGATTAACGTTGTTAACTATAGTTTACAGTCCGTAAACTATAGTTTACAACCGATAAACCTAGTTTATCGACTGTGAAACTATGTTAAGGTAAGTCACTAGTCAGCTTTTTAGAAAAGTTCACGCAGAACCTCTAACTTCAAAAATATTTATTAAAATTCAATTTTTATAAAATAATTATATTCAACGATGTATATTTTTTAACAATCAAAGAAAAAACTGCTCAAAAATCTTCAAAGAAGCAAGATTTATTAGGGACTATTTTTCGTGGTGGAAGGATATTTAGCAGAAATTTCTGCAAATCTGCACATTTATTAAATTTAACGTCTTGAAACTTTAGCCTCACATACTTTTACTCAGAGAATATTTTTGGTTATGATATTGATAGGAATATTTGATATAGGTCTTAATTTAAATTTTTAGAATAAGTTTTAGATCTTCCTTCAACAAACTTTGCCAAAAACTGGAGATATATCAAAGAAGTAAAGATAAATTTTACACCATTTTTTGCCTGAAAATCACATATTTTGTCCAATATTTCAAAATTAACATCACTGACCCAAACTTTTTCTTTCATTATTTTAAACTTCTCGATACTTATGACTGATCAGCACTTAAGTCATACAAAGCTTGATATAAGAAAATATTATATTGCCTATTTATTTTTCTAATACCCAAAAATATGTTATATTTTAGTGCAAAAAGGTCACATAATTATTTACGCGCATTAATTTGAAAGATTTGATCAATGATAAATATTATTCAAACTATTTTACGTAAGTTAAGAATAAATTTGTTGCCATGGTTACAGCTGAAAAAATATAATAAGAGACAATTGTATAAAAGTAATAAATTAGGGGGGTAAAATTTAAGTGCAAATAGGTCAACTTAAATGTACCATACATCAGTACGATGCACACTGACCCCCTATTTTCTCTGCGATTTTGAGTCACACTTTATGTGTACTTATCCAAAATATACTTCTCAAAAAATCCTTGATATAAGAAATTTGAGGAATGACTTACCTTAAGCTCATTTGTGAATTTGGCGTGCCATTCTAATGTTACCTGTGATAACAGTACAGTGTATATGAAACATCTTGTCTCGTTTATTGCAGATAGGGAGGACATGATAGTAATATGTAACTGTAAATGTTTTCGTTACTGCCAAGTTATTCATCAATTCAGATCGTCTTTGTAAATCTGGAACAAGTCGTATTTTGTTACACGTTCACGACTAACCATAGTTTTGACCTTAAAATTGAATGTAATATTTTGTTCATCATGCTATATTACATTTATTTAATAGTTTCCAAAATGCCTACACTTTAACAATGGTTGGTTCTTGAAAATAGAAAAGTGAAGATATTAGCATGAGTAGGGGAGGGGGCGCCATGATAGTTGTAATTTTGAATACTTGCAGGCGCGTAGCTGCCTATACGCAAGTACGCAAGTGCGTACACATCATTTTCCAAAAAAAAGAAAGAAAGAAAGAAAGAGGGATAAAAGAAAAGAAGGAAAAAAAAGAGAGAGAATTTTATTCGGGGAAAAGAGGCACATCCCATGTTTCAAATTATTTTGCGTCTTATTGTTTCGATTCAATTATTTTTTCAGCATGTCTGCACATTCAAATTTAGTCCTTTATAAAATTAATTCCAAAAACATCTTCAACATTCTTGAGGGAAAAGAATTGTTGAACCAAAATGTTCAACTGTTAATCCGCGTAATCATGATTATCCGGACAAATATTTGATAAGGAAAGCGATCTAAGGGACTTTAATTTGATCGAAAGAAAAAGTTACAAAGGTCTTGGACGACTATCCAAGATATTTAATGTCCGTAGAGGTAATGAATAAATGTCGTAAAACAATTTAAATTATGGCGAACAAAATAAATAATAATATAGCTTCTTTTACTGATGTTACCAATTTAAAGAATTATATTATAATTGAAGCATTCTCGAATCGTTTCAGCTATCAAATACATGTATGAAGGTAATCAAAAGACAACAACACACCCGTTTATATTTTGTAATATCTAAACTCCAATGATAACGATATTGAAATTGCTACTCTGTTTTATCTTGATACACTTGGAAACTTTTTTCTAATACCTATATGTGCGTAAATTAATTTGATAAATTATCGTTCTCTTCCCGAAGTATCAATGGAAGCAGTATAACTTATAGCTAAGTGTTTGCTCGAGAAAAGTGATATAATCGTGATTTCTTTTGCGAGAAAATGACTGAAAAATTTCTTAAAATCCAGGAGCTTCCGGGGGCTTCGCCCCCTGGGCCCCCACCAGGCCTTTGCCCTGGACCCACTGGGGGCCTCAGGGCGGCCCCCAGACCCCCGACCGTTTTCTGAGTACACTTCATTTCCATGCTGGCTACGCGCCTGACTTGTAAAAAGAAGCAAGACACCAAGAGCGTATTAAATTTCGTTGAATGATGCATAAATAAATAAAAAATTCGCTACCAAGCAAGAAACAAACTAGAGATACTGTGAGCAATAAGCTCACTAAATGATACCCCCGCCTCCTTATATGATTATAATGACTGGTTTGATCCTGAAGACCCGAAATAAATGTCAAATGATCAAACAGTAAAATAGGAGGATGTAAAGAAGAGTCTGTGAAAGTATCAGTGGTGTAGGCGGAATTGCGGATAAGAGATGGGTACCACTCAATATTATAGATAGAATGGCAGTGTCAATATGTTGTTGTGAAAAACCCGAAATATGTGTCCGATCAAAATATACAGAATTTGTACGTGAAAATTCAATTAAATTTCAATCGGTGGTGTAAGAGGAGTTGCGGATAAGAGATGGTTACCCCAAAGCTTAACAGACGGACGGTCGACATCCCGATCATTAGTACCTTCCCACTTTTCAAACGGGGGTATACAGGATAATCCCGTAGAGCAATAATAGCACTCTATGCCGTTTTAAAACAAAATGCTTTCTTTGGTTGTTGATATGCTTCAGTCGTTACAGAACAAATTCACACCCCGCATTTTGTTGTTTATATTCAATATTAATCATATTAAGTATTGTATAATTTTAAATGTACGTCAGTGCATGTTCAATCTATATATAGAAGAACCAATGATAATAAATGTTCGCCACATTAATAACGGGAAGCCATCAAATATTTCTTTTTTCTATCTGGTACCTATGGTTTCTGTAGTTTACAGATGTCTGCAGTTTCAGCAAGTCCAACTATTTTTTCTTTTTCATGCTCATTTGTTTTTTTTTATTATTATTAACTTTTAAAAATACAAAGTAACAATATGCAATTGTGCATCATGATGAATATGAATGTTACAACACAAAAGAACACGAACATATATACAATGATAAAAAAAATCTGCTCTTAATATCAGTTGATAATGACATGATTTTTAAGTTAACTACAGGTGAATAAGTCAATGAGGTATTTTATGAAATACTATATGGAAGAAATACAATTATATCATATCACAAGATGAGGTTTTTCAACCCAAGTACGCAAAAGAAAGTAACTATTGCACAACTTTGACTTAGTAGCAAAGAAACACATACAAAATGGTCTTAAAGTTGAACAAGTGTGCTTCTATCTCTACCATCATACTATCTGGGACGATCGCTCAGGCGTACTACCAGAACTTCTAATCGAAAACGATTCATCCAGAAAAAAATGGGACGAGCCGAATTCTCTCCCTTTTCGTAATAACACAGACCCAGTTTCTGTACCGTCATGTTTCAGTTCCTTAATTATACTTTTGGCTCTGTACCCATTCATCACTGCTAATACTGCTGTTATTAAAGCAATAAACCAGCTAGTCACCTGAAAAATAATTTTTAAAAGTTTAAGCCTTTACTACATCTACAAGAATATATAAAAGAGACCACGACATTTTTTGCAATTATCATACACAACTTTGTAGTATGGAAAGATTTTTTTTTTTTAGTTTTGGTGATACCATACCACTCCATCATTGTGATATTAAACATAATTTTTTCTGTGTAGTTTTGCTCCCCCCCCCCCCCCTTTCCCCCGATATACCGTTATTTTAATGCCCAGCACTTATTTTTTCCAGAAACTATTGAGTTTGCTACCTGATAACAATGTTCATGCCTTTTTTCAAGGGCGCTTGTTTCGGTTATAAAGTTTTTAACCCATAGTTCACCTTATGTCATTATATTATGATAAAAAAAATTACCGAAACAAGTACAAATATCCATGTTTTAATTGTCACTTTCAATTTATGATGTAAATGTATCAATGTTGAATAAATGTATGGTCGTTTTTCATTGGAGAAATCAATCTAAGGTCACAGTTATTTTAAATTGTTTTAAATAGACATCAATCACAAGTAAGGTTCAGGTGTAAAAAGAATTCTAGGGTTGTGTGAAGACAAACAATTAACCCACGAGTTCTTAGCTCAGAATTATGTTCTTTAATACGAATTTTGTGATTTCTGAATTATTTCTTTTATTTTTAATATTACCCCCCCTTTTTTTTATTGAAAAAAGTGTTTATAAAATCTTCTACCGTAGTTAAAAGGGGGGGTTCGAAGTATTTTTTTTAAATTCATTTTTTTTATTAATCCCCCCAAGTCTTTTTAATCGAAAAAAGTTGTATTTTAACCCCACCCCCAGTAATCATTAGTAATAATTATTTTGCTTGAAAAAATAAGGAAGGGCATCAATATTATACTGATAATTAAAAAAGAGAAAGTCCCAGATAAGACGTTTTTTGTGAAATAGATATGCTTTGATACTTCTTTGTATATTCAAGTTTTAATAAAATTAAAGCAATAAAACATACACTGGCAAGCTCCCTACCCATAGCAGTATCTTAGGAACCAAGACTGTAATCAGCGAAAAACAAATAAAGAAAAGATATCGATGATATTTCACCTTCCTGTTGACGAGATGCACTGCCTTAATTAAGAAACCAGCTTCTATACTATCACTCAGGATTAAAAAACTGATGAATATGTCACACTTCCAGACTGTGGGGACATCGATTTTTACTTTAATTAAAAAGAAGTCAAGCAAAACAATCCGGAAGACTAACCCCTATAAAAGAAACTTAAGAAAACAACCTTATGGGGATAGATAAAACCCCAGAAGACCTATAGATCTATACAATAAATGTAGATCATATCAAACCATATAGGTACAGGAGAAGCATCACTGGTACGTACCTCTGTAATTTTCATGTACCTATAGAAGTCCTCCTTTCCTTTCAGCGTTGTCCATTGCATGCCCTCCAATTCTGAACAACTAAAATTGATTAAGTGTCCGTCTTTATTTTGCATAATCAAATTCATTGGCTATTACACCTATTATATGGCACCAACCACGAAGCACCGAGGTGGGAGGGTGGGGGTGGGGGTAGTTAACTTAGTTGTAATTGTAATACATGTAAATTTATATTGATAGTCCCCCCCACCCTGCATTTTTCGTTGCAGTATACACGTACTAGTATTCAAAGTAGGGTAATGTTAATAAAAAAAATGGTACTGAAAGAAGTATGCCCCCCTCCCCCAATAAAAAAAATACTAGTATGATTTACGATTTTTTTTTCAGGTAAGGTGAATATTTTTTTCTCTAGCTGGTGCCCCACTTTCAAAACCAATGATACGTCACAAGCATCCAACCACCCATACCGTTTTAGGGGGAAAATGTACACTTCTTAGCATTCAAAGTGTTTCATTATCATGTAAATACAGATATAAAATGTTGAAGATCTTTATATACTAGCACTTTTCCTATACCTGTCATATTATCATTGTTCATCTTACCGTAAAACCATTACATTCCAGATAGTATTTTATTTGAGTTGTGTATTGCAAATTCTTTCTGACAAAATGCATCACCCACAACCCATCAATGTCATTTTTGATTGCATCTTTGTAGGAATGTTTTAGATTAGGACCTTTGCTGACGCCCGACGGCCAGACCTTGAAACATGCCAGATCTGTACCGTACATCATATACAAAGAAGAAAATGTAACAACCACTGCAACTTGTATTGCACAATATCTTTACAAACTGATGACCAAATATATGCATAGTGAATTAAGGGTCATCTTTAAAATATTTATCAGAGAACCAGAGAAATCGGGGGGGGGGGGGGGGGGGGGGGGGGATTTCGTTCAGACTTCTAAGTACTTTTGCATTATGACATGATAGCTGATGTTTATTTGAATTGCAAATTACTTTCTCGTGTCATTCTTCATTTCAAACAAATCAAAATACACATCAAAGGTTAATTCTTTTCATTTACCTGTATGGTACCTGAGACTGTAGATTTTTACAGAATTGATTTAATCCCGTGGTAAGCATCCCGCTGGAGACTAGTAACGCTAGACTTATACAACCATGCAGTATACACCCGAACAAAAGGGCAGGTAAAGACTGTCTACAAATCAAAGATTAACAAAGATCAGACTAAAATAGTGAACCACAGTAAAAGTCATAAAATTAAAGCATGCCACTGCATGCATGTTTATATAAACAACTTGGACCCTTTTCACAGAAATAAACCTTTAATGCTGGCCATCACACAATATTTAAGTTTTATACAATTATGAACCCTTAATAATTTTATAGGTATGTATATTTTATCAAACAGATGAACATGTATTTACTACAGAAACCGAGGACTTGTTTAATTAAGCACAGGTGATAAACACTCAGTGACCTTTTCACAGGTAAACATAAGACATGTGCGTAACGATTTACATTTTACCGTCGAGCTCCTCCATTTGTAAATAAAACCAAATCCAAATAAAAGCATGAATGGTAGCCACTACGGGGGCATATGTAGCCACATGACACTGAATGGGTTTGCCCCACGTAGATCCAGCCCAGTCTAAGACTACAGTACTGTTATCGTTTGTGTTCACTGTTACTGACAAGTCGGCATGGAGTATACACTCAAAATTGAAGAAGTTAAAAGTCCAACCGCTCGGAATACAGGCACACAGTGAGAGAATGAAGACTATTCCATTCACAAAGATCTGTGAAAACCTAAATTTATGCCTCCTTGGTAGCTTATCAAGCATTTTGGCGGCTCAGCTGTGTCACCGGCACATGGTGCGTTCTGTTTGGTGAATGGCAAGGTCGCGCAGCTGATCAAAACGTCACGTCGATTATTTTGCTCATTGACCTTTACTTTTTTAAAAGGGTGTTGTCGATATTTAAATTTTTTAGTTCTTTATATCATAATTTTGATGTTGTTTGTTTTTCTGAAACCATGCAGGATTCACCACGCAATCTTCCTGGATTTGCTTCTCCCTTTGTACTCAATGCTAAAAAGGTCAAAAAGAAGGGCAGAAAATCTGGAGGTCTTATGGTATTTGTTAAAAAAGAAATTTATAAACATTTTACTAAAGAAAAAGAATCTGATAACTCTTTATGGATAAAAGTAGAAAATGTTATTATTCCAAACTGTAGGTCACAAACACTCTACTTGTGTTTTTGTTATGTTAAACCATACAAATCAAAAGATATATCTGAAAATATTTTTTCTCAAATTACCACTGAAGTTTCGCATTTTCAGTCACTTGGAGAAGTATTAATAAGCGGAGACTTCAATGCACGCACTGGACATCTACTTGATTTTATTCCACATGATTCTATAAATGAAACTTTTTCTGACTGCCCTGTGCCTCTAGACTACTCACCCGACTCTATTTTGCCACGCAATAATTCTGATAATCAAACCAATCTACATGGTGAACTTTTATCTACCCTGTGCAAAACTTTAAACCTTAGAATTCTTAATGGAAGATTCCTTGGTGATTCCCTTGGTTATTGTACATTTTATAATTTTAATGGTTCTAGTTGTGTTGATTACATGTTGGCTACCAGCCATGTTTTGCATAATATACTGTATTTCAATGTTTTACCACCTTCAGAATTGTCTGATCATAGCATTATTTGTACTAGTTTTAAGTGTGGGGCTTTTAATTGCCCAGTTACATGTGAATCATATATTGAATGTAGATCTACCCCATTGAAAGGACAGTACATTTGGTCTAATCAATGTAAACTTGCTTACCAAACAGCCCTTGTTGATGTACAGAGCACAAACAGCTTAATTCAACTTGATAATAGTCTAAATGAAAAAGACATAAGTATTGATGATATTAACAATAACTTAACTAAAATATATTTAGCAGCTGCATCTAAAACCCTTTTCTTTAAACCACCAATACATAATCGAAAAATAAACAAGAGAAAACCTAAACCTTGGATGTCTAATGATATATCTCTACTAAAAAGAGAAGTCCGCAAACTTGGAAGAAGAATTCAAATAAACCCTAAAGATTGTAATTTATTACAGGCTTTCGCAAATGCTAAACGGGAATTTAACAGAATGAAAAAGAAATCAAAACATGAATTTTATAAGACAGTAACTGACAATATCGACAATCTAAATCAGAACAATTCAAAAGATTTTTGGAAGGTCCTAAACAAAAATAAAATTAAACAAAACTCAAATTCTTCCAATCCAGGACTTCAAGCATTTATGAATCACTATCAAAACTTATTGTGCTCTAAGGGCAGTAACTCCTGTGAATATGTAGATAAATCTGAAATTCAGAAACTTACTCCCCTTGACTATCCTTTCACATGCAGTGAAGTCAAACTTGGCATTAAAAGTCTAAAAAATGGTAAATCACCTGGACAAGATCTAATTCTCAATGAGTTTATTAAAAGTGGCTCAAGTACACTTCTGAATATATTGACAAAGCTCTTTAATAAAATTCTTCTTACTGGAAAAATACCTGAAGCCTGGAATTTGGTACAAATAACTTCTATTTATAAATCTGGTGACCCATGTAACCCATCGAACTATAGAGGATTAAGTGTTACAAGCTGTATGGGAAAACTCTTTAATGGACTTTTACAATGCCGCCTAAATTCATACTTGGAAACAAATGGCCTACTGAGTAATTATCAATTTGGATTCAGAAGAAACCACCGTACCACAGATAATATATTTATTTTAAAAACCCTTATAAATAAATATTTAAAATGGAAGAAACAAAACATTTATGCATGTTTTGTGGATTTTACTAAAGCCTTTGATACAGTTGATCGTACTTTAATGTTACACAAACTATACCAAAAGGGCATAGGTGGGAAATTTTACAATATTATAAATAATATGTACTCAAATACTAAATATTGTTGTAAAGATGAATCTTACTATAGTGAACATTTTATAGCTACACGCGGGGTTAAACAAGGAGATAATCTTTCCCCTATTCTTTTTAATATATTTATTGATGACTTCTACTCACACTTAATTAATTATAACACAAGTCCTCCTGAATTACAAAATATTGAAGTTGGACATTTATTCTTTGCAGATGACCTAATTCTCCTCTCTACTACAAAAGAAGGTCTCCAAAACTCATTAGACTGTCTCTCAGAATATTGCCTCAAATCAAAATTGACTGTTAACTCTGATAAAACTAAAGCAATGATTTTCTCAAATAAGAAAATTGACACAACTCAATATTGTTTTTATTACAATCATTTAATAGTTCATCTTGAACATGAATATAAATATCTAGGAATTATTTTTACTTATAATGGTAAGCTTAAGTATGCAGCTGAACAACTAGCTGACCGTGCAAGAAAAGCTTTTTATGCAATGAAACGCTCATTACCTTTTCATAATAACTTATCTGTAAAAACTCTTTTAAAATTATATACTTCACTTATTGAACCTATCATTTTGTATAGTTCTGAAATATGGATTTCAGACTTTAATATTAATATAAACAATTGTGATCAACTACCTTTTGAAAAGATACAGCATTTGATATTTAAAGATATTTTGGGTGTACAGAGAAAAGCTTCAAATTTAGCCATTAAATATGAGCTAGGAACAGTCCCTATTTGTTGCAAAGCTATCATCTCAATGTTTAAATACTATAAGAGACTAAAAAATGTTAAGAATAAAAATAGCACTAGAAATCAAATTCTTATTGCTGCTTCCTTAGAAGATGACAACTTGTATAGTAATGGTGTAAAGGATAATTGGCAAAGTCAGATTGATAAATTAAAAAAGAAACTTAACCTTCCATCATTAGATATAACTGATAACACATTCAGCAGCTGCTTGAAGAATTTTTACATAAAAAATGTTAATTTGCAACTCCAGAACATTGAATTCTCCAAATTTGGTAAATTATTATTTTTCAGTCAAATTAGAAAGAATTATGAATTACAAGACTACTTAAAATATCCAATAAATAAAGCTATACGTTCTAAATTAACAAAACTGAGAATTTCTGCACATCCTTTGGAAATTGAAGTAGGCAGATATTCAAAGCCTTGTATCCCAAAAGAATCGCGTTTTTGTCACTATTGTAAAACTGTTGTAGAAAGTGAAATACATTTCATATATGACTGTCCCTTATATATAGATTTGCGAAAAAAGTACTGTTCTTTGAACATCTGTAATTTAAACGATAACATATTGAAAGAAAATCATTGTAAAGTATTATGTAATCCTGATAATGCAGTTCATTCTAGAAGGCTGTGTGAATTTTTATATGAATGTTTTGAATTGCGTTCCAAAAATAAAGCACAATTATAATATATTTATTTAATGCATTTTTTAGCTCATCACTGTTCATACTATATTGCTTGCATAATGATTATGTTTAATCTTCAAGTTGTTATACTCTGCATTGTTGACTTCACTGATCCATACACTTGCATGTATGTATTTTATTACTTGTCTTTTATATGTAACATGGTTGTATGCCAACATGTTTGGTGAATCAATAAAGAAATTGAAATTGAAATTTATGTGCTTATAACTACAGGCATTTTATCTGAAGTTTAACGATATGGATGTGATGCATTTAATAGCTGCATGTAATAAAATACATTGTATACTTTTAAAAAATTGACGAAGTCGTGCTGCATAAAAAGTCGAGGTTGAAGCATTTTGATAAATGAAATGATGTTGAAAAGTCTGTAAAACCCAGCATTAATCTAATTAAAATTAGATGTTTCGAATCGGAACAGTGGCGTAGCATCGTTTTTGAAAGTGGGGGGCCAGCCAGAGAAAAAAAAAATTTTTCTACTTACCTGAAAAAGTTGACAAGCAAAA
>PRKT01000170.1:306219-338512 GCA_003671525.1 Saccostrea glomerata | reverse complement strand
CAGTGGTTCTTGAGAAGAAGATTTTTAAAGATTTTTCCTATATATTTCTATGTAAAACTTGGATTCCCCATTGTGGCCCCGCCCTACCCCCGGGGGTCATGATTTGAACAATTTAGAATCTACACTATCCCAGGATGCTTCCACATAAGTTTTAGCTTTTCTGGTTCAGTGGTTCTTGAGAAGAAGATTTTTAAAGATTTTTCCTATATATTTCTATGTAAAACTTGGATTCCCCATCGTGGCCCCGCCCAATCCCCGGGGGCTATGATTTTCACAATTTAGAATCTACACTACCCTAGCATGCTTCCATATAAGTTTCAGCTTTTCTGGCCCAGTGGTTCTTGAGAAGAAGATTTTTTAATGAACCCACCCTATTTTTGTCTTTTCTTGATTATCTCCCCTTGTTAAGGGATTTGGCCCTTCATTTTAACAATTTAAATTCCCCTTCACCCAAGGATGCTTTGTACCAAGTTTGGTCAAAATTGGCCCAGTGGTTCTTGAGAAGAAGTCGAAAATGTGAAAAGTTTACGGACGGACAGACGGACAGACGGACGGACGGACGGACAGACGGACGGACGGACGGACGACGGACACAATGTGATCAGAAAAGCTCACTTGAGCCTTCGGCTCAGGTGAGCTAAAAATAGTTGAAGCTAAATTGTCTGAAAGCAATAGGAAGTACTGAAAGAATTAAATCATTTTTTCATTACCTTTCATTACTTCTTTTATTACTTGACTGAGAATGTCTTTTCTGAATACTGTGTAGTCATGCTTTGTGGGTCACCAATTAGGTCGAATTAGGTCTTTTTAAATTTTTTTTTACATCCCCAGAACATTGACTTTGTGAATATTGTTCCCTGAGGAATCTGTACACATACAAGGAAATTTACTCCATGCTGAGTGCTTTAACCTGATGATATGTTGGTCTGACTGACAAAGGTGTGCAGTCCTCACAATTCAGATATCCTTGTCGTGACAGACTTGCAAAATTAATTTTTGTATGTGAGCAATTTTAACAGGGTTATAGTCATGCTTACATCATACATGCACTTGAGGCCTTCAACATAATTATGTGTAAACCAAATATTTTGACAAGACTACACAAACGAATCATATTCTTTTAATTTCAATTTGTCTCCTTACTAAAATCCCCCATGATTATCAAACACCCTATACTCACGATTATCATGGCTGCAAATATATTTGACCAACATTGAAATTGTTAAATTTCATTAAAAGAGGTTTCTAATCTTAAAGATTATTTAATCATATCAAAAAATGCCCTGTCATCATCCTGATATCAAAATCTACATACTAGTATAGACCACAGTCAAAGCTTGTTATCTCAAATACAGTTGGACTGAGAATAAAAACACAGTACACCAGAACCCCTTACCCAGGGACCATAACATCCAGAATTTGTGAAAAAGGTACCTTCCTCAAAACTATGTTCTTACTTCATTAGCTTAATACCCAAGAGCAAAGAAAAATATTTTCAAAGTATGGTAATAATGCACTTTTACTATATAATACATGTATTTACATTTCCAATGTCTTTGTTCGAGATAAAATTACAAATAGTTAATGTACATGTACTTTATTTCTCCATCAATGTACTGGTTCATGGATAAGCGTGGTTAAAGAAAATCACATGCAGGGCGGGACAAATAGAGACAAGTTATGCCTTTGGCGTTTATGCAAATTATCATGCTAGCCAATCGATTGATCACATCATGAAATCGAAAAATAAGACAGTTATTCCTTAATTCAATAGAGCCCCACCCTAGCACCAGATCCCCTGCCCTTGGGGCCATGAATTTCATATTGGTAGAGGACTCAATGTTCATGACATTCATGCCAACAGTTTGACTGCTTGATTTCCAGGAGTAAAGAGGAAGATTTTTAAAGATTGCATTAATTTTTATAGTTTAAGCCACATTTGGGCAAGGGCCATGATTTTCATAATTTCCAGCAAGTGTCAAATCAATAATTTTTAACATGACAATCTTGTTTGGATCCTTACTTTAGTGCAGCACGAACCCGATCTTAAACCATATTAGGAAAAATTTAAAATGCCATAAAGGACTTATAAATACATGCACGTTTTGTCAACAAAGAACTTATAAGTACATGCACGTTTTGTCAACAAAGAACTTATATGAACATGCTCATTTTGTCACCAAAGGACTTATAAGTACACGCACATTTTGTCACCAAAGGGTTATAAGTACATGCACGTTTTGTCACCAAAGGACTTAAAAGTACAAGCTCCTTTTGTCACCAAAGGGTTATAAGTACATGCTCGTTTTGTCACCAAAGGACTTAAAAGTACAAGCTCCTTTTGTCACCAAAGGGTTATAAGTACATGCTCGTTTTGTCACCAGTGGGTTATAAGTACATGCACATTTTGTCACCAAAGGACTTCTAAGTTATTTGAATTTAGGTATGATTTTTGTCACATAATTATTATAGTTACCTGCGTATGGATTTTGTCACAAAGGGCTTACAGTTACCTCGGAACGGACTTGCCCTTAAAACTTGACCAGGGATGCCGAAATTTAAACAAATGCCAGAGCTATAGCATAAGCTTAAAAGCATAAGATTTTTGGGATCACTACTTCAAGAATTTAATTATGTTGACATAGAAAAATGTTAAGGATTTCCCTAATAAAATCTTTCTTTGAAATTGAACAATGCTACAGCATTACTAAATTAACAAAGGCATCAAAGTGGAGATTACCCTCACTAAGAACATACATGTACACGTATCTATAAATCATATGAGAATTTGACATCAATCTTGATGCAAATAATGTCACTTCCATTTCACACAGAATTAACTTGCTAACCAAAACACACACACACACACGATTGCATTACTACATGTATATCCCTTTCCAACTCCATTGCAAGAGGATAACTATCAAAAGAATGCCAATTTCACACTAAAATCTAAGTTCAAAACTGAACACTGAATTGAATTTGGCACATCTCTCTTTCTCCTCTCTTTCTCTGATAAACTAAGATCTTACTTGCAAGGCATTGTGGGATGATGGTAGAGACAAGCATTGCCATTGACGCATGCTGGCCAGAACCGGCATTTCTCAGACAATTTGGCCGCTTTTGATGGAAGAACTTCTTCCTCTTCTTCATCTGTGGTAAATTGAAGATATTGCTTTAAATAGTTGTAATGTAATTAATTAAATGAAAGCATGACAATGACTGAATGACAGAGGGAAAGGATTCTATCTTGTGTCCCCAACATTTCATAAGCAGGCCCCAATAAAGATTTCATACAAATTAATGCATGACAGAATAATGTAAAGTAAGCAAGAAACTAACCATCTGTATCTTTCAGGCTAAATGTGATTGGTTTCACTTCCGGAGCTGAATGTAGATGAGCCTTCTTAGGGATTTCATTTGAGACCTCAATGTCACCTCCCCCGACTTCTTTATCGGCTTCAAACCGGTCAGGGTTTACCCCATCCAGTGTGACGATAAACCTGGTGTCCACAGGTGCCACAAAGGCTGTGGGTTTTTGTCTGTTTAACAAAATCAAAGCATTATTGGTTTTCCTTAAAAGTCATATGAAATAATGCTGAAGTATCTAGTCTAATCTTCAAAACTTTCTGTAACTTAATGAATTGTCTTAAATAATGCAATGATAAACTGTTCTATTCCATATTCATATTTTTGTCAAATAATTCAACAAATTAATTTTTTATAATAGAAGACCCACGTTTTGGTCTGAGCAAGTGTCCTCTTCCTGTTCTTCAGCAAACTCTGCTGCTTCAACAACAGCGCCCTCTGTGAGACATCGTCATCCTCATCAATGTCTGCCCCCTCCTCCTCCTCCACCACCTCTGGACTGGACCCCTCGGGCTCCCCCACCTCAGGACTGCCCTGTGAGAGCTCCCTCTCAGACTCCTGCTGTAGGAGTTGTTGTACATCTGGATCAAGGTCAGGACTCACGGACCGGTCATCATCTGACCCCACAGGGAGCTACACAGTGAATGAAAAAGTACTTATCCGAGTTCTGAACTGACATGCAGTGCCTTTTATAATCTTTATGATGAAAAAATAATATATATTGCATGTACATATTCATTTGTCGTCAAATGAGTTGCTTAAGATTAGTGTATTTCTATGCACATTATTTTGTAATAATTCTCAGAATAGACTGATGATCTAATGTTGGGAATTTATATTTGTAACATCAATTATTACACCAGCACCTGTAAAAGTTCTTTCAAGTTTCAATTCTCAATTACATCCTCCATTAAATTTGATATTTCTAGTGAGCCCTGGACTACACCTGACTGACCTACTGCTGTAAACCATACTGACCTGCTGACTTGTGTTTGAGCAGTGGGTAACCTGACTGACCTTCTGACTTGTGTTTGAGCTGCTCTTAACCATACTGACCTGCTGTCTTTTGTTTGAGCTGCTGTTAACCATACAGACCTGCTGACTTGCCTTTGAGCTGCTGTTAACCTGACTGACCTACTGACTTGTGTTTGAGCTGCTGTTAACCTGACTGACCTGCTGACTGGTGTTTGAGCTGCTGTTAACCTGACTGACCTGTTGACTTGTGTTTGAGCTGTAAACCTGACTGACCTACTGACTGCTGTTTGAGCTGTTAACCTGACTGACCTGCTGTCTTGTGTTTGAGCTGCTGTTAACCTGACTGACCTGATGACTTGTGTTTGAGCTGCTGTTAACCTGACTGACCTGCTGGCTGGTGTTTGAGCTGCTGTTAACCTGACTGACCTGCTGACTTGTGTTTGAGCTGCTGTTAACCTGACTGACCTGCTGGCTGGTGTTTGAGCTGCTGTTAACCTGACTGACCTGCTGACTTGTGTTTGAGCTGCTGTTAACCTGACTGACCTGCTGGCTGGTGTTTGAGCTGCTGTTAACCTGACTGACCTGCTGACTTGTGTTTGAGCTGCTGTTAACCTGACTGACCTGCTGGCTGGTGTTTGAGCTGCTGTTAACCTGACTGACCTGCTGACTTGTGTTTGAGCTGCTGTTAACCTGACTGACCTGCTGGCTGGTGTTTGAGCTGCTGTTAACCTGACTGACCTGCTGACTTGTGTTTGAGCTGCTGTTAACCTGACTGACCTGCTGGCTGGTGTTTGAGCTGCTGTTAACCTGACTGACCTGCTGACTTGTGTTTGAGCTGCTGTTAACCTGACTGACCTGCTGGCTGGTGTTTGAGCTGCTGTTAACCTGACTGACCTGCTGACTTGTGTTTGAGCTGCTGTTAACCTGACTGACCTGCTGGCTGGTGTTTGAGCTGCTGTTAACTTGACTGACCTGCTGACTTGTGTTTGAGCTGCTGTTAACATGACTGACCTGATGACTTGTGTTTGAGCTGCAGTTAACCTGACTGACCTGCTGGCTGGTGTTTGAGTTGCTATTAATACTGTCTCTGTCTTCTGTTTTGTCCTGGATCTCAATGTATCGACTATCAACTACTGGAATCACACGTGGCACTTCTTGAACTAAGAACAAGACAAAATGCCAAAATTGCAGTTCAACAAACTTAAATTACTAATCAGCAACTCAAATTTCAAACCCTTATAGTACCAAATTCTCTATCCTTAAATGTCCATCAAGTACATAATACCCTCATATTAAATTAAGGTATTTTATAATAGAAAAGGATTTACAGAGATAAAGTTTTAAAATATTTCATTCACAAATCAGCAAAAACAAACAATGCATTGAAGTCTATGGGGAAAAGCAATTTCTTTTTAAATAAGAATTTAAATAATAAGAATATCATTACCCCGGTAAATAATGTGGCGAAAAGGTGCAGTGACGCATTAGAAATAGAATGACAGTTAAAAATGTAATTTTTTTAACCATATGTTTTTTAGTAATTAAGGGGACGAAGGATGTGTGGCCACATGACTCAATTAATTACGTCAAAATCTCTGATAAAACATGTGTATAAAACTAGATTGAAACCACAGTTCTTGTATAATTTTTTGACTGTTTGTTAGTGTTCACCATCTTGTAAAATAATACATGTATCTAAAAACATTGAAACTTTCTTACAAATATTATCAAATTACGGAAAAAATTGATCCACTCTTCTGATTCCCTACACTGCACGCCCACTGAGTCATTGACGTCATAGTGGATCTCTTAGTACAGTTAGATTATACACAGTGAAACATGGGTAGTATGATATCATAACAAGAGGCCCAAGGGCCTTGAATCGCTCTTCTGATAAATTGTACATGTACAATCTATCACTTCTATTAGAAGCCTCCAACTCTATTGGTATCATAAGACCCAAAATGCATCAACTTACAAACTTTGATAATATTAAGCCAGTTAAGACTGAAGATTTTAATAATAAAATTATAAAATATCATAAGTTGGTCACAGTACCAACCTTTTGATTGAAATTTTCTGAGGACTCAAGATACATTAATTGACAAAGACTGATGATTCTAATTAAGTAACTGAGATATTCAAAAGTAGGTCACCATGACCTACTTTTTGGTCAACATTCACTGAAAACCCAAGATGCATCATCTGACAAAGTTTGACGATTCTAAGCCAATTAGTACCAGAGATAATTAAATATAGCCATCAAATGTCAAAAGAAGGTCACGGTAACCTACTTTTTGGACGACATTATTCAAAAACCCATAATGCCTATACTGACAAAATTTGATGATTCTAAGCCAATAAGTACCTGAGATATTCAAAATTAGGTCACCGTGACCTACTTCTTGTTGGACATTCAATGAAACCCTAAGATGCCTCAATTGACAAAGTTTTATAATTCCGAGCCAATAAGTACCAGATATAATTAAATATAGCCATAAAATGTCAAAAGTAGGTCACAGTGACCTACTTTTTGGTCGACATTCTCCGAAAACCCAAGGTGCCTAAACTGACAAAATTTGATGATTCTAAGCTAATATGTACCTGAGATATTCAAAAGTAGGTCACTGTGACCTACTTTTTGGTCGACATTCTCCGAAAACCCAAGATGCCTCAACTGACAAAGTTTGATGATTCTTAGCCAATAAGTGCCTGATATACTTTAATATAGCCATAAAATGTCAGAGGAAGGTCACTGTGACCTACTTTTTGGTTGACAATCTCTGAAAACCCAAGATGCATCAACTGACAAAGTTTGATGATTTTAGGTCAATAAGTACCAGAGATACTTAATCATGGTCACAAAATGTCAAAAGTAGGTCACCATGACCTACTTTTTGGTCATTACTCTCCGAAAACCCAAGGTGCATCAGCTCACAAAGTTTGATGATTCTAAGCCAATAAATACCTAAAATACTTAAATATAGCCATAAAATGTCGAAAGTAGGTCATCGTGACCTACATTTTGGTCGACATTTTTCAAAGACCCAAGATGCATCTACTGACCAAGTTTGATGATCATAGGTCTGAAGGTAATCAAAATATGCGTTTTATACAATTTGAACACAAATGTCGGCAAAATTCAAAAAGTAGGTCACAGTGACCTACTTTTTCATAAATATATTTTAAGGTCCGAAGATGCATCAAAGTACAAGATTTGATGATTCTTAACCTCCCAGTGTCTGAAATAATGGGATTTAATGTTTTTAAAAGGATAAGTCATAAAGTTCAAAAAGTAGGTCAAGATAACCTACTTTTAAGATGACATTGTTCGAAGACCCAAGATGCATCAACTGACAAAGTTTGATGATCATAGGCCTTAAAGTGTCCAAAATATGCCTTCAAATAAATTTGAAAACAAATCCCCGTAAAATTTAAAAAGTAGGTCACTGTGACCTATTTTTGAGTTAACATGATGTGAAGTCATAAGATGAATCAACTTACAAGATTTGATGATCCTAGTCCTTATAGTAAGCAAAATATACACGTTTTTATTAATTGTAAATTTAGGTCAACTTTGAAGTGACCTTGAGACCACGCCCTTTGCCCCAGGGTAATTCCCCGTGCAAATTTTAATCTTCGACATATCCTGATCCTTGTATGCAAGTTTGGTGAAAATCTGCCAGGTGGTTATGGAGAAGAAGATTTTTTAGCAACCAGTACTTTTGGTTTTGTTTTCCTGATTATCTCCCCTTGTTTAAGGGTCCCAACCCTTATTTTAGTATAAATGGTAGCCCTTGGGCTAAGGATACCCTGTGACAAATTTGGTACTGATTGGCCAAGGGGTTCTTGAGTTATGGCCCATATTCTAAAAAGTTTACGCACACCGCACAAATGGCCATAGCATTAGCTCTTTGAGCCTTTGGCTCAGAAGAGCTAAAAACGGGTCATGATCAGTACATGGTGGAGTACTTTTTTAATTTGAAAACACAAATAATATATTTTTTTATATATTTCACTATTTTTACAATGTTGTTGACAGAAATATTTTGTAGGTATGTATTATTTCGCAACTGTGTGACGTCATAGTTGGGTTTTCCCGTACTCGAGAAATGTAAACATGACACGTTTTTCTCATGTTCATGTCTTGTTTAACTATGTCCTGTGCAATATTGAGCTCAGCTTCACCAATCGATATTTTTACAGTAAATCAATAACATGACAAACTTTAATTTCAATGTAAATTTTCAAATATTTAATGATAGGATTTTTTGCAAATTAATTATTTTGTTGTATTATCTTAAAAAGTACGTAATTTTCAGAAATATTTTAAAAGACACATTTTCGCTGATATATTTTTTATCTATGCTGAAAAAATTCAATATTCGACCGAGTAATGGGTCCAGAAACACAGAGAATCAAAACTCCACTCAGACACTGTGGGGCATAGTATTTGTCACTCACTATCTTAGAAATAAGTCTAGAAAACTATTGATATATCTGCTTTATGGTGTGTGGGACATACTAAAAAAGATATGTACAAAATATCAAAATAATTAAACGACAGGAATATTTTCAGCTAAAGGTCCTTCTTCCCCTTAAAATAGAGGGAGATAACTCCTACCAAAAGTCAAGTTTACAAATTAGGACACATCTCATCCTTACAGGAATAAATGGGAATTATGTCTAAATATACTGAGTGTGCCACACCTACACATCTGTTATATATTCATTTCACTTAATTTGTTGCTGTTTAGGGATTAAATACTTTAAGGTGATTTTAACATTACAATGTTAGTGAGATTTGATACTAAGTAACATTATAAAATATCTAGCTTATTTTGATGCTTTTGTTGTTTTCACTTCTGAATCAGTGTTCATTTATTTTGTATGATTAGACAACCACTAAAACAACAACCTTTGTATCAAAATTCACTGGCTTTTCCTATTTTCTACTGCATTGTAAAAAACTCTTGAACCTGAAAGACTACATTGCTTTATGTAAGTGGTGTCCTAACAACATGTAGTAATACATGTTATGTGTCATGATGATGCATTATAAAAGTTCACCAAGACATGAAAAATGGTTAATCCTACAATCTAAACAGTCTTTTTTTAACTATGATTCTCTCATGCCCTTCACTGACTTTTAAATTTGATTCTGTGTGTGCAATTAGTTTTTTTGTTGCACACCTAAATATACACATGTATTGTTTTTGTGCCCCCCCCCCCTTTAGACAACCTAAATTTCCTGATCATGTTTTCTCTGGGCTCACCTTTTTGTGGTTTGGGTTTGTTCTCTATAGTGTATTTCATATTTTTCATCAACTCAGTTTTTTTGGAGTTGGAGACCAGCTCTCTTGTAGCTTTTCCTGCAGTAGAAGGTTTCCTGGATTCCACCCCACTAGATCCGCTCCTCCCATGAAGTGTCACAGTTACTGGTTTCTTTAGTTTTGTTCTAGCATCCTCTGCAAAAAAATTCAGATTGTATGGCAATTTTTGTACAGCTATACATACATTATTTCACAAGGATTAACTCCTTCATGTATTGTAAATGAAAAATAAGCAATACTTAAAGACATATTTATCTCTTAATATAAAACTACCTTGTGATTTTTACCATCAGCAAAAAAAGCTTTTCTTGAATTGCATATGTACTGTAAGAATGTAGTATTCTATAAAATAGATACTGCACTTTTCTTTTGACAAACCTTTGGCACTGTACATTTTTTCTTCTTTAAGTACAGAATTCATAGCCATAGAGACAGACTTCTCAGCTTCTGCTGTGGCCTTCAGTATTAAGCTTTTGTTGGCTTGTTTTGTAATTGGTACACTGGACCTAAAACAGATTTCTTGTATCTAAAAACTTTCCCGATTGACTTTCAATGTTCAAATCAATCACTTTTTGAATTTACCTTTACAAAAAAATATGAATATCAGATAAGAACCACATCTAGGAAATTATAAATGTGTTAATTACTTGTGTCAGTGACAATGTTAAATAAATGTGTTATTTGTGTCAAAAACAGTATGAATCTTTGTGGTCAATGTAATTCTTCAATATAATGAGTACAGAACTACTCCTACACCATCCAGCCTGTTACACTTACTTTCTGGGTCGGGAGGAGACTTGGACTACACTGGCCACACTGCCCACTGCAGGGTTATAGGGGTCATACTCCTCTTCCTCCTCCAACTCAAACTTCCTCTTCACAGAGGCCACAACGGAGGTGGGCTGTCGTCTCCGGGGAGGGGTTACCTAACGAACAGTACATCAGTACACCAAGTCAATCCTCTGTCTTATAAAAAATCAACTTATTCTGGAATATCTACAGTGTAGAATTCACATGAAACTTAAAATCTATGTTTGCTTCTGCACTGTAATTATCGCGTATTTTAAAATGACTTGTTGACCATCAAAGTACAGAACTATTAGCATTTTCCTAAAAACCATTTCTTTTCCAAAAACAGGCTAAACATGTAATTCTTTTTGCAAAGAAAATGTTTTATGTTTTCTGTCGAATAAAAACCAAGATAAGGAGATACCGTATATACTCGCCTATAAGTCGGTACGCCTATAAGTCGGTTGTATTTTTTGACGCTATTTTGGTGGGATTTGCTATTGACCCGCTTATAAGTCGGTACAATTTTTTGCCAAAATCTGGTGACAATTTCAAGTAAATCCATTGAAACCTGTTTTCAATTAATATTTTTCGAAATGACACTGATATTCAATCTTAAATTATTTTTAAAAAAGACACTGCTCACTTAAAATTCAAATAAAAGTATTAAAATATGCAAATACTTGTCCTTTTTATATATAATCTAAGAATACATAGATTATCTTATATATCCAGATACTTTGTTTGATAATCGACGGAGATGCAAATAAGAAACTACCTTTTAGCTTCCAGAAAAATACCAATCTCTTTATGACTCGCCTATAAGTCGGACATAGAGTTTTAAACCAATATTTAACTCCCAAAATACCGACTTATAGGCGAGTATATACGGTAGCTTAAAATCTTAGAATGGACTGTAAAGCCTGTTGAACACAACAGTGCTGTTGAAAAAATTACCTGAGTGTTTTAAGATATTGAACTACGATGTAAAATCATATAAATAAAAAGATCAGGACTGCCATCTCACTTCAAAATATACCTGGTTACAGCATATTGATTCTCAAAATGTTCAACTGAAAATTAGATAAACTCATTGCCATTCATGGTGACAAAGAAAAAGATCTTACAGTTCTCTTTGATGGAGATGATGATGATGGTCTCTGGACTGTTCTGCCTGTCTCTGGGGGTGAACTTCTGGAGGAGGTTCTCCTATCTTTCTCTGGAGATATAGGTAGACCTAGGCGAGAATGAACCGATATCGGCTTCACAACAGACTTGGCCTTACTATGAGAGCTGACCTGACTAGCCTTCTGTTTATCCTGGGATGATGCATCTAAAATGATTAATTCAAACTATGAATTCCTGATGTACAAGTATATTTTTCTCTCCTGATAATGAAAATCTGATGGAGATCAATGCTTATGTAAACATGCTTTGTAAGAGTTAACAGTGAAAACACCACCAAAAACAACAAAATGGACAGATAACAGAAAAATTTTGATCAAAAAGCTCATCTGAGCCAAGGTGAGCTAAAAAGTGAAAAATATAAAACACCTGCATATGTCATAGCAATTGATGAAAGTTCTCTATAAAAATTCTTACTTTTATCTGAAGGTTTTGTCTTTCCTGTTTTTGATACACTTGGTTCCTCTTTGAACTCTGCAGCAAACTCATCTAAAGAACAATTGAAACATATATCAAAGTCTCTATTCATACTTAATCATCACTTATATTTTTGTCATTTCAATTTAGATACTTCTTAAAAAAGACCAAATGTTTTACCACCTTTTCCAGGTCCTCCTAATTATGTTTTGCTTCTTGTGTAGAACTACATGTATCATAAATTCATATACATGTAAATCCTGAATTCTAAACTACGATGTTCTTCAAAATACAATACTAAAAGTAAAACCTATGAATATACAATGTAGAAATAACCTCCCCTTAACACTAATTCCCCCTACTCACCCTCCTCTTTGTTTGTCAGTAAATCCTCGATTTCTGGGTCTACCTCAAGGCCAGCCTTGCCTTTTTTGCCCTCTTTGGCGACACTTTTGATCTCCTTTGTTTTCTCCCTACTGTCTTTGTTTTTCTCTTTTGTCTTTTCTTTCTTCTCTGTTGACAGCTGCCTTTTACTCTGCTTCTCTTTTTTATCTACGTGAGTCTCTTTCTGGGGGTCATTGTCTTTTGCCTCTACTTTTTCTAATTCCTTGGATTTCTGTTGGTCTGCAAGATGTTGAAAATAATATGAACAGACAAATTTACTGATTAAAATGAACTTATTAAGAAAACAAAATCATTGATCTAATACTCTTTTAAAGTTTTAATGAATGAAGGTCTTTAACAATGCAAATGCAATTCAGAAAAAATTTGAATACTGTTAATCTGCACGTGGTCATTATTCTGCAGAATCTCAATTTCTGTTCAATCTATAGGTAGAAAATCATGCAGATTTCTGGGATTGCCTTTGTATATCTTAATGTTACCAAATTTAAAGCTGTGACAAGTTTGGTAGAAATTTGTTACCCTGTTTAGTGTAGACGTATTTTTTTTTTCATGGGTTCATTATTCTGTGGAATCTCAATTTCTGTTAAATCCGCGGGTAGAAAATGCGGATTTTCTAAACTGTCACTATATGCCTTACATTTATATTAAGTACGCTTGGACAAATTTCTGTGGAAAATTTGTGACCGTGTACAAGCCATAAACTAATACCACGCGGAAAAAAGTACTTCTACATTAAATCAATCCCATGCTTAAAACCAGAAGTCTCTGTCGAGACTGAAGCTCTACTGGTTTGTACTTATAATAAAGAAAGAGAAAAGTAGCAGTTGGGATATAAAACTTTACAAAAGCAATAAATAGAATAATGACAAAAACCGATACACAGAATTATGTATCTTAGTGTAGTCTACTTGTGTGCCAAGTTATATAGAAATCAGACAAAAACTGTAGGAGGAGTAGCATTTTAAATGTATTTCAAAGAAATTTCTTTTTAAGTAACAACAGCAACACCGTTCATTGAAACAAAAACCTATATACAGAATTATGTATCTTAGTGTAGTCTACTTGTGTGCCAAATTATATTGAAATCAGACCAAAACTGTAGGAGGAGTAGCATTTTGAATGTTTTTCACAGAAATTTCTATTTTAAGTAACAACGGCAACACCGTTCTTTGAAATTAAAAACCAATATACAGAATTATGTATCTTAGTGTAGTCTACTTGTGTGCCAAGTTATAATAAAATCAGACCAAAACTGAAGAAGGAGTAGCATTTTGAAAGTATTTTTTTTAAATTCTATTTTTAGTAACAATGGCAACACCGTTCATTGAAATCAAAAACCGATACACAGAATCATGTATCTTAGTGTTGTCTACTTGTGTGCCAAGTTATATTGAAATCAGACCAAATCTGTAGGAGGAGTAGCATTTTGAAAAATTGTTTACAGATGGACAGACAGACAGCTAGACAGCTAGACGGACGACGGACGCATTACTATCACATAAGCTCTTCGGGTTTCTGACCAGTAGAGCTAAAAACATACTGATTGCATTTGTACTGATAAAACATACCTGATCCAAGACTTTGAAGTTTTTTCAACAAAATGTGCAACCTGAAAATTCAAACAATAAGAAAAGATTTACAGTATATAAAGATATAAGATTTATAATGGTTTATAAAATGTAATTCCAGCTGATTATGTGCAATGTTATCATAGTCTAATAAAAATTTTCTGGCAAACTTCAACATTTAAAGACTTATAGAATGCAAAAGGTAACTGTAAAATAGAGTATTCAATTAATCTTTAAAATAAATGACACAATTTGAAGAGCCGCATTTAAAATACCATGATGTGAACTTTTCTGTGTTATGGCTTAGGAACAAATTGAGATCACTGTTCATCTGTTTCTCTGTCTTTTTATTGGCAATCATAACCATAATGTAATCAGGGAGTTCATCATCTTAAAAATAAAAATTGAAATGTTTCATTACCTTTCTACTGTAAACATATTACATTTGGCTGTGTATTCTTTTTAGCGACTTTGGCGGAACCCAGCAACCGCTAAATCAAGTACAACAATAATTGTCTTGCACATATACACATAATAAAGAAAATGAAGAAATGCGCTAAATCAAATCTACTTATTCAAAAATCAATTTCCGCCAAATATCGTACACGCTAAATATAATACATTAACAGTATATTGATGGACTCCAAAAATAACCAATAATGATCAAATAAATACTGAATGATATTTTGAACTGGTATCAAAAAACTTGTTCTAATGAAAATTATTAATTAAATCTATCAAGTGCAAGTTTTGCTGGTCAATTACTGTAAATATACCCGGTACATTTGGCCCTGTAATTCTTATACCCCATTCATACGACGAAAATTTGCTTATGTGTGCAAATTTACATATAAGTAAATCTACACATGTAAGTAAAAGTTAATTTGCTCTGCTTTCAGACAAGATTTATGTACTGTTAGTAAATCCTCATATTTTCATATAAAATAAGGAGATGGACAGCCACCTTTTTTCCGACTGATATTTTACATGTCAATGCATACACAACCAAAACAACACTACTTAAGGTCAGACAATACGTTCCCCAAATATCTGTTTAGTATATCTTCACAATGTATGGAAAATATACAACATTTTAATCATTTTCTTATTTATAAACCGGTTTCTTATTGCTTTTAAAATTTTGAAACACTAAAAATGTGATTTTAGAAAACGAAGTTTTTTTTCCTAAAGGATTATATAAGAAACATCATCTTCTGGTATCTCGCACAAATGCCTTGTAAGGTATCTCAATTTTTTGTGAGTAAACTTGTAAAAGTAGTAATTCTCCAATGACAAAATTATATATTATTGAGGAACATCTCATCTGCCCTTAAAATGGTTATTTATGCAATAAACAAAACAAAATACATACATATCTAAATTTGCTGCTTGTTCATAGGACAAAATTTACACATGAACAAATAATTTGCTTCAAAGTACATGTATATGCAAAAGTTAATTTGCACCTAGTCCTGACCAGGTGTAAATTTACTCTACTGTGCAGAATTTGCATATGAGTAAATCAGTTCATACGACAAAAATTGCACATGTGAGTAAATTTACTTATGTGTAAAATATACTGAGGTATGCAAATCCTGTCGTATGAATGGGGTATTAGTTAAAAAAGAATATGAATATGCAGTTACACAACAACGCACACTTAAACAATAGCCTGGTCCCCTGTCTCATCCTTGCCAATTTAAGGCATGAGAGCCAGGTGGATTAAATTCTATGCTTTCCTTTGATTGGTCAGAACAATGCGCACTACATCGTGGATTTTTGAGCCATTGCTTTTAACCATGGAAATAAATATCAACGTAACGATGACACATTACATTGACAACGTAGAAAAATAAGACATCACAATGAATGTCTTCACCAGCAGCGCAGCTAATTTCAACGTAACAATGGGTAAAGATTCAGGGTAGATTCGCCCTGTCTCCATTGTACTCCACCTGGCCCTAGTCACGTGAAGTATACAAAACATAACAGGGACAGGGAACCAGGCTAACTTCAAAAATTGCACTGTCAATATATTAATTTAAGGTAGAGTATTCTAAAGATGCACTTACCAACATAGGCATTTAACTCTATCAACTTTGCCTTGATTGCTGACTAAAAATAAAAAAGACAACATAGTTTTATTATAATGAACATGTACATATACATCCGCATGTATGCAATCAACCAGATGAATTTATTACTGACACTAAAAATACTAATTCAGAGTTCTTGAAATCTTTCGGCCCTGTTGGCAAGACCGATAAAAACAACCAAGGACCGGATACTTTGGGTTCTATGGCAGTCCGAATGACTGGAAAGTGTTGACAGAGGAACTTGCGAAAATCCAACTAAATTTCGTACGAATTCCCAATAACCATCCTAATGTAATTTTTGAAACGCTTTTCTGTGTCTTGTTATGGCTTCTTCGATGAACACAAGTGTCAAACTTTGATTGGTAAGCTGTTAAAACAAGTTTGTTGATGGTGCTCTGGTAAGCCAAGTGAGAAAATTGAACTAGATTAAAAACCTATGAAGAAAACAACCCCCCTGATAATTCAACGAAAAACGACGATCAAATCAGAATGAAGTGTGCAGTGTTTATTGACAAAAGGTGCACAATATAGTTATAGCGAGCCCAGCGAAGTGGCACAAAGCGCGGCTTGCATAGCGAGCTCAATAGTACAAACAGAGGAAATTCAGGTTGAAATCTGCACATTGATCCAAGAAATTTTTATGAGTCCACGTGAAAAAATTCCAAACTCCCAATAATCCTTTGCACTGCATAGCAACATGGTGGCTAAAACATAGCAATAACTTACTTGAAAAAAATTACAAACAATGATTTAAGGCAATCTCCATGAAATAAAACTATCGTTTGCGTCCTAAGTCAACAGGATTTTTTATCTGACGTCGATTTTGTCAGAAACTTTCGAGAAGTTTGGAATCTCGATCCGTTATGTGTAAAATATACTGAGGTATGCAAATCCTGTCGTATGAATGGGGTATTAGTTAAAAAAGAATATGAATATGCAGTTACACAACAACGCACACTTAAACAATAGCCTGGTCCCCTGTCTCATCCTTGCCAATTTAAGGCATGAGAGCCAGGTGGATTACATTCTATGCTTTCCTTTGATTGGTCAGAACAATGCGCACTACATGGTGGATTTTTGAGCCATTGCTTTTAACCATGGAAATAAATTTCAACGTAACAATGACACATTACATTGACAACGTAGAAAAATAAGACATCACAATGAATGTCTTCACCAGCAGCGCAGCTAATTTCAACGTAACAATGGGTAAAGATTCAGGGTAGATTCGCCCTGTATCCATTGTACTCCACCTGGCCCTAGTCACGTGAAGTATACAAAACATAACAGGGACAGGGAACCAGGCTAACTTCAAAAATTGCACTGTCAATATATTAATTTAAGGTAGAGTATTCTAAAGATGCACTTACCAACATAGGCATTTAACTCTATCAACTTTGCCTTGATTGCTGACTAAAAATAAAAAAGACAACATAGTTTTATTATAATGAACATGTACATATACATCCGCATGTATGCAATCAACCAGATGAATTTATTACTGACACTAAAATACTAATTCAGAGTTCTTGAAATCTTTCGGTCCTGTTGGCAAGACCGATAAAAACAACCAAGGACCAAATACTTTGGGTTCTGTGGCAGTCCGAATGACTGGAAAGTGTTGACAGAGGAACTTGCGAAAATCCAACTAAATTTCGTACGAATTCCCAATAACCGTCCTAATGTAATTTTTGAAACGCTTTTCTGTGTCTTGTTATGGCTTCTTCGATGAACACAAGTGTCAAACTATGATTGGTAAACTGTTAAAACAAGTTTGTTGACGGTGCTCTGGTAAGCCAAGTGAGAAAATTGAACTAGATTAAAAACCTATGAAGAAAACAACCCCCCCGATAATTCAACGAAAAACGACGATCAAATCAGAATGAAGTGTGCAGTGTTTATTGACAAAAGGTGCACAATATAGTGATAGAGAGCGCAGCGAAATGGCACAAAGCGCCACTTGCATAGCGAGCTCAATAGTACAAATAGAGGAAATTCAGATTGAAATCTGCACATTGATCCAAGAAATTTTTATGAGTCCACGTGAAAAAATTCCAAACTCCCAATAATCCTTTGCACTGCATAGCAACATGGTGGCTAAAACATAGCAATAACTTACTTGAAAAAAATTACAAACAATGATTTAAGGCAATCTCCATGAAATAAAACTATCGTTTGCGTCCTAAGTCAACAGGATTTTTTATCTGACGTCGATTTTGTCAGAAACTTTCGAGAAGTTTGGAATCTCGATCCCGATGCTTGGGAAGTGATTTCTTTTTATTGTTTTCTTTTCTTCTTTTCTTCTTTTTTCTTTCTTTTTCTTGAATGATAGGCAGTACATGTGTCAATGTAGGTTTATGGTAGAACAAAATTGAGCTGGCCCTAACGGTCACACCGTAAAACATATTAATGAAGCGAGCTTAACAGACTAACATGTAAGAACGGAGGAAATTCGGAATTGTACATACGTCAAGCAAATTTTGTTGTGAAACATTCCCAGAATTCCTTTACTACCCAATGTCCTTTGCGCAAATAAATAAATAATAACATAAAGCATAAATGGCTTTCAATTTGTAGAATTCTTTCAAAGAAACAATAAATATCTCTGCAATGTTTTTTGACCAAAAATGCACTAGAAGTATAGTACGTTTCAACCAGATGCTCGGCTGTCTCTGTAAGCTCAGACGAGCTCCCTGACGTCGTGTGAGGTAACAGCTAATAAATGTCTCGTGCGGCTTGATGTTTGAGGTAGTTTTTCAAGTTTTCAAGTGTTTTGATGGTCACATCTGCGCTCGCCCCAACGGTCACACCGTAAAACATATTAAAATTTAAATAAAAGTTTTCATCTTTTTATTGAATTTTCTTTGACTGATAGAACTCTGTCTGACTGACATACTTCACATGGCAGTCAGTACAAATGACTGACAGTGATAAAAAGATTTCAAGAACTAATTATAGCAGCCATTTTCAGACAACAGTGCAATAAACAAAATAGAGGAATTTCGGATTGATCTTGTATAATTTATATAGTACATTTTGCAAGAACTGCACAATTGATAATTTGATAATATCAACTAGAATATATTTAGCATAAACATATATCATTTTTACCCGAATTTTATGGCTAATATCTTTTCCGTGATCCATTGCCGACAGGACGACGAATCGACGATGAAAGTTGTGAAAGGAATAATGAATACTGAACCCGATATGAAAATAGTAAGAACTAATTTTTTTTATGTATGATAAATTATTACGTTTATAAGTCGATTCACATTTTATTCAGTTAATTATTGTTTAGTACACAATTTATAAATTAGTTGTTATACTAATTCCATCATAAAAAAAATAGTTTTTTTAAAATACTCCCATTTCATCTCGGGTTCAAAATCCCAATGTTTCGACTATTTTTAACTTCAATTTTAGAGAACAACAATCCACGACACAAGCAGGATGGTTCTGTTAGAAAACGATACGGTATCTATTTTGAACAAAAATAGTTTAAATTGTGAAAAATATTTACTTTTAATTTGAACTGTATGAACTGACTCACATTGACACATGATTAACGTGTTTTTTTCAGTTTCTGACGGAACTTACTAAGTTATTCCAGAAGGGAAGGACTTCAGGGTCCATATCTTTGACAATGAAGAGGTGTAAGTAAACATTTAGGAATAGTATGCATGGTTTTTGTTATCATAATTATGCAAGAATACATTAAAAAATTGAAAAGACAGCATGGGTGAACCCACCAGTTCTGTGATGGTAATGTTCTGGTGTTCCATATTGTACATCTGACATGTACATAAATGATAATTATATTTTTGAGTCATTGAAAATCACAGATTGGGGGCACATTTTTCTATTGATTGTTCCTTTATCTGTCTATATAGTATATACAAAAAATAATCTGACTTTTTAGCTACTCAAATTCACTCTAACAATAGAACATTCTATCTAAATGACAACATGAGTCAAGTCCCTGGCATTGCAGGGATGCAGAAGTAAATGCCCTAAGTTTGGCAAATATATTCAATCATTTAATTTAGTTGCCTTTTCAGATGCATAAGAATAACAAAAGGAGACCTTGTATTTATCTAAAGTTATTTCCAAATGTGAAAATGTGAAAAGTTTGATAAGATCATAATTTTGACTCACAAAGAAAGGAAAAGTCTATATATATATATACAGTTAAACTCGGTTATAGCGAAGTCCTAGGGACCTGTGAATTTTATTCGCTATATCCGTAATTCATTATAACCATATAACGAATTCGTAAAACCATATAAAGCGAATATTCGCAATATGCATATTTTCCTTCAAGTATTACATGTACTATCAAATATGTTAGGGAAGCAAATATTAGAAAACATACCTTCGATAACTAAGGTTTTATTGTGAATTGAATTATATATACAATTCCATGAACAAAAATAAGTCAGTTCAATTTATCAAATTTTGAGATCTTTGAAAGTATTGTTACAAAAGATGTAAATTTCATTATATTTAACTTCAACGGGACCCAAAAGTGACCTACTTTTGAATATCTCAGTTACTTAATTAGAATCATCAGTCTTTGTCAATTAATGTATCTTGAGTCCTCAGAAAATTTCAATCAAAAGGTTGGTCACTGTGACCAACTTATGATATTTTATAATTTTATTATTAAAATCTTCAGTCTTAACTGGCTTAATATTATCAAAGTTTGTAAGTTGATGCATTTTGGGTCTTATGATACCAATAGAGTTGGAGGCTTCTAATAGAAGTGATAGATTGTACATGTACAATTTATCAGAAGAGCGATTCAAGGCCCTTGGGCCTCTTGTTATGATATCATACTACCCATGTTTCACTGTGTATAATCTAACTGTACTAAGAGATCCACTATGACGTCAATGACTCAGTGGGCGTGCAGTGTAGGGAATCAGAAGAGTGGATCAATTTTTTCCGTAATTTGATAATATTTGTAAGAAAGTTTCAATGTTTTTAGATACATGTATTATTTTACAAGATGGTGAACACTAACAAACAGTCAAAAAATTATACAAGAACTGTGGTTTCAATCTAGTTTTATACACATGTTTTATCAGAGATTTTGACGTAATTAATTGAGTCATGTGGCCACACATCCTTCGTCCCCTTAATTACTAAAAAACATATGGTTAAAAAAATTACATTTTTAACTGTCATTCTATTTCTAATGCGTCACTGCACCTTTTCGCCACATTATTTACCGGGGTAATGATATTCTTATTATTTAAATTCTTATTTAAAAAGAAATTGCTTTTCCCCATAGACTTCAATGCATTGTTTGTTTTTGCTGATTTGTGAATGAAATATTTTAAAACTTTATCTCTGTAAATCCTTTTCTATTATAAAATACCTTAATTTAATATGAGGGTATTATGTACTTGATGGACATTTAAGGATAGAGAATTTGGTACTATAAGGGTTTGAAATTTGAGTTGCTGATTAGTAATTTAAGTTTGTTGAACTGCAATTTTGGCATTTTGTCTTGTTCTTAGTTCAAGAAGTGCCACGTGTGATTCCAGTAGTTGATAGTCGATACATTGAGATCCAGGACAAAACAGAAGACAGAGACAGTATTAATAGCAACTCAAACACCAGCCAGCAGGTCAGTCAGGTTAACTGCAGCTCAAACACAAGTCATCAGGTCAGTCATGTTAACAGCAGCTCAAACACAAGTCGGTAAATGAAGTCAGTTTGACTAATTATTTATCGCGTACGGTGTCATCTTCCTACCCTCTCTCTAATGAGTAAAAATTACTGTCAAAAAAAAAAAAAGCGATGGTGGAGAAAATTTCGACTGCCGCATGCAATCACGAAGATAATTTGAACTTTAAGTTTGGATGTTATTTTTTATTTTCTTGTAATATTTTTTTGTTTTAGAACTAGAGATAAGTTTTTAACTCTGTATTAAAATATTAAATGAATTTAATTATTTTCAGACTGTGAAATAAAATTGTACAGCCCATGATGAATACCTGTCTCATCTACATAACCGTTGCTGTCGTTATCAGTGCCACACTGGTAAAATCCTCGCCCATTTTCCCTGTCGTAGAGCTATCGTCGATGCACCAACAAGACGCATGCCTTTTTATCTGTAGCATATGTTTCCACAATCAGGTAAGAGATGTAGTATTTATATGAGTCTGACACATCTGTTTCATATATATTTGGATATTTTACTAGATAAATAAGTTAATGGTAACTTAACAACAAAACTTTATGATAAACGAGATGACTTCTATCGTCAACTCACCCAACATTTGTAGCAATATACATGTACCCTTATCACTTGTATATATGGGTCGTGTCTCTCAGATAATTCGAAATGCAGGAGTTCTACATACCTTCAGTTTTTAAAACAAGGCAAGCTATTGGCAATCAAGTTGATGAAACAAGGATATTAATAGTCTTCATTGAAGACATTTCGGCAAGTTCGATGGTCGATACAAATTGAATCTCTCATTAATTTGAATGTAAGGTAATTATTTACAGACAATTGTCAAACACTTTTAAACAGTAGATTAAACAGTACTACATGTAGGTGTCTAGGACGACAGTCTTGGCGCCTTATTCAAAACAAGCGCTCCGTAAAACTTACACACAAACTAACTTTACTATACTGCTTTACTATATCCTCACAACTCTGTTGTGAGGAGATAAAAGCAAGGAGAGAGTAGTGATTATTTACCTGATTCTCCCCCTTTTTATCTAGCTTAATCTGCCAGCTCAGCTCTTACTGAAACAATCTGGTTCACTGAAAATCATCAATAGCCCCCAATAATGACAGTACTGGGTACATCTTTTGATGTTCCTCGATAATCGATACATTCACGTCACTTCTTCTGGGATAAATAGTACTTATTGGCAACTTGGCTTCCACTGGCTGAGTTTCTTAGTTGTTAAGATTTTAAAGTAAGAAAACCTTGAGAGTCTGTCAATATTAGTAATTAATAGACACAGGACCATCCTTTGATTCTGGACTCTGTAATGAAGGAATGTCTCGATAATTAATAGTTAAAGAGGGTTTATTTCTATCATTTCCCTTCTTTCACACTTTATGCTCAAGGACACTTAGGAAAAAGTGTTGCTAAAAGTGAAAACAATATAGATTCTTCTTTACACGATACAAGAAGAGTGTCATTATTCACTCCCATTATATATATTAAAAATTTCCAACCTGAACTTTTACATTTTCATATACTTTTCAGGAGGATTCAATGCTTAAGTGTGCGAACAACTTTTGTCTGAACGAGTACTCCTTCAAAGGCTTCGGATACCTCTGGATCGGGAAGGAATGTGCCCACTGGTCTGACCTAAAGAAATTCGTGGCTGTTGATGATGTATTCAAGAATTAAAAGAAAAACAGTTCACGACTGTGCAATATGACTGTTACATGTTAATTATGCGCAAACATTTTATTGTTGACCTTTTATTCATTTCAATCATCACCAACACCGTGCAATCTTATTTCTTTTTTGTCGATTTACATTGGAACTGCATGATTAAATTTTGAAATTATGAAGATTTATCGATAATATATTGTTATGATATGCTGTTTGAATCTACAGTTTTTTTAATCAAATAAATTCAGTTAATAAAACGATTGATTAATTTTCAACAAGAAGATGGTACTTTACCTTAATCAATTTACAAAAAAAATATTCTTGACAAGAATTGAAAAAAAAAATCAGTATTTCGATTCAATAAAATTTCTGAGAACAGCGTCATTAGCCACGCTGTAACCAATGCGATGATTACACAGAAACCAGTAAGAACTTCTGTACGAGTCTGTGCTCACATTATCTGAGCACCATGTGCGTGCACAGAAATTGCACGTTCGCTGCATGGGAGACCTGACTTTTAATTCAGTACGGCAGCGACAATGTTGGTCGTGAGACGTTACAATTTCCTTCAGCCTGTGCTTTATTCCCGTCATACATTGCTTTGCTGTTACCAGATCCTCTCTTTCTGTTTCCAGAACGTAGAGGCGTTCTTCGAAAACCTTGGCCTTTAGTTCCACCGGAATATCTTCTGCGTCTCGAACCAGTTTCCACAAGCTCTTAGACATTGAGCATTTTTCCACACAGTATTGAAGAACCTCCAGTAGAGAATACTGGTTTGCTAATTTTAAACAATTTACGACAAATTCCTGTGGCTTGTCATTGGTTCTTAATTCTTGAAGAAATGTAGATGCACATTTGTCGCGAAGTTTATTGATCTGATATTCCTCCGCCAGAGGCAATAAACGAATGGCAGAATCCGCTCCATTAGTAAAGGTGTCCTCGAACCCTGGATTCAGGAAATCCAACATTTCTTTGATATCTTTGGATCGCTTTCCTGGTAGATATATTTGACCATCCTGCTTTTCTTTGAAATCTAGTGTAAACATGCTCCTAAAAACTGGCGAGGCGTAGGAGAGAAGACATTTGCATATCCGAAAACGTTCATCTTCTGCGATTAATTCGATCCCAGAATTGGTATCAAAAGTGTCGTAGGCGTTGCTTGTGTTTGATGTTGATTCGGTTTCCATCTAACAATATAGCCTGGGCTTAGGATCAAGAAAGTAGACATGACGTAACAATGTTTTATTTCGTCACAGACATTATGACAACACACTGGTCATAGATTACATGACGTCATAGTTGAGATGTCATATAATGCTACGTGCACTGTTACCGTGCACGGGCACTTGTTTCAGAAATAAAATTTTAACCCATAGTATAAACACAAGGTATCTAACTCCGAATAACACTCAGTATCCCCAACGGACTCATTTACACGTTCAGATGAAATGCACTGGCAAACTTTTTATTACCATTGTTTCCAACGATAATTTATGCTCACAACCATATACTCAGTATGGCATGCGTGTCTTTGTTTTTATTCAGCTCCGTAAACAGCGACAAAACTCTGCCTACCGAGTGGAAAGTCGAACTTAACCATGAAACGGTATGTGCTAATCTCCGGCAAAAGCAAAATTAAAAAACAAATGAGTGGGTTAAAAAAATCAATTCCAGATTTGTTGCAATGAATATATAAAATTTGATTACGCCTCATTTTTCATAAAAATTTACGAAACCTTTTCGATGTAATTTAAGATACAGATTTTTCGCCAATCAAATCTCAATGTGCTTTAAGGTTTTTTGAAGTTCTCTGAAAGGTTTTATAAAAAGTAGAATTTTTACCCAATAAAAGTATTTAAAATTACATATTCAAAGAAATTGATTCTTTTAATTTAACCAAAGATACCAATGTTTATTTACATGTTTGAAATTAGAAGTGATTTATAATGTTTTACAATGATAGGAAAATCTTTTTATGCATTGTAAAATGATTGAAGTAAATAGAAGGAACCCAAGTTCTTTAAATGTTTAAAAATTGCGCAATTTCTTCAAAAGTCTGGATACCTCAGATTTTTATTTAGCAAATGTGTTAACTGATCAAATTTTGAATTGAAACATGCATAGTAGGAGTTTTTATTCGCATTTCCTGAAAATTTATTTGAGATTGACAAATTTTCCCTGCATAATATGATTAACTTTAAAGGTAAAGTTTGAAAAATTATCGATGGAAAAAACCACATTACTTTGAGAATTCACAAACAATTTTGTGAGCATTTTTAATTACTCAATGCCTGACTTTCAGAACCCGAGGATCGGAGTACCTTAAAGTGTTTTAATTTGAATTACTTCTTTATGTTGAAACTTAGTTATTGTATTTGCTCAGAAATGCTTCATACAGTACGAATTGCGTTATAACCGTAAAATTTTACAAGGATTTGTTAAGAATTTTTCCAGGGACCCAGAAAAACTTCACTATATCCGTGAATTCGCTATATCCGTGTTCGTACTGAGCGAGTTTTACTGTGTTAACTCTCAATCCACTTGTAAATAAGTAATAGTAAGTATCTTAATAGGCACCAGTTGATAAAGTTGAGAAGCTGTTGCCAATATATAACTGCATCTCAGGTATCTGGAATATTTTACTGTATTGTTGACAACATTACCTTTTCTTTTTAATCAATTTTTTTAGATAATATTTCTTCAAATGACTTGCTTAGAAAAGTGAAAAGTGACAAAGAAATTAATTCCTTTAGAATAATGAATATATCAGCCCTGTTCCTCCATTAATAATGAAATTAGTGGGGAGGATCATAAGTTATTTCATTTCATATAGGCAAAAACAGACTTCATTTTTCAAATATCAATGCCTGCATGTATAATATAGTGTATGGATGAAAAGGGAGAAATTAAATGATCACAAAGAGCTTGTCCATAAATAAGTTTTATTGACTTTGTGTGCAGCAAATTACAGCAATCAACATTTTATTAACCAAACATGATCAGGACAAGAAATAAAAACTCATGACTGGGTATATGTATATACTATACTCATGTATTTATAGGTAAAACAAATAGTTTCTTTAATAAAGAAATTTCACTTTTTATCTTGGTACAATGTACTTTCTAGGGTCAATTATTCTACAGGGATAAACTTCTCAATTTTATTGACCAACAAAATATGGCTGAAATATTGCCACTTACTTAGTTACTTTTCAGATTTCTGATTTAAACAAATACCATCAAAAGTGGGTATTTTTTTCTGAGGTTGAATGAAACAAAAACATTTTAATACCAACATAAGTACATGTACTAACTTACTAAGACCATAAAATTGTTACTTTTGTCGGGCTGAATAAGTACAGACAGAGGTTCAAACAGTGTCAATAAAAAGTATCTTTTAATGATAATAAATGTTACAGATGATGGAAGAACTAAGCCAGAACCTAGAAAAGGCAGTCTTCCCGAGCCTCATGAATATAAATGTTTACTAAGGGCCACATTAGGCAACAAAAAACTTAGCACCGTGGTGAGTAGTTTTTTTATGATGTGAATATTTATGTTGACCTCAACAGTGCATAAAGCTGTATATCACAATCATTATTATTTACATGTATTTGTACCTAATTTGTAAATAATAATATTAAATGCCTATATGCTTTTGTAGCAATTCTTTATTATACCCCCACCACTTTGAAAAGTGGAAGGGTATATAGTGATAGGGATGTCCGTCTGTCTGTTACAATTTGGGGTGCCAATCTCTTATTTGCAACTCCTCTTATACCACTGAATTAAATCTAATGAAACTTTCACACAATTTTTACCCAGTGCCATTGTGCACCTCCTATTTTAATTTTTTATTCAACACTATTTTGAGTTTCCCATAGAAAACATGGACACTGCTATTCCTTTTACATGTAAAATATAATATAATTATAATATCAATATATATATATATACTGTAGATTCCTTATTTTTCGAGAGTACTTTTTATCGCGAACTGGCTCTTTAACGTCAAATTGCGAGAATTGTAATTCGCTAATGGACAGTTGATCAACGGAATTTACATAAATTTCAGCACCATAAAAATAATAGCGAGTAATAATTTTTCGTGAGTTGTGCTTCTCACGAAATTACGCGGAAATTAATTCCTTGCATATAATTAGGAATCTACAGTAATATATATATCCACAACTCTTCCTTTACCACTGAATTAAATTTAATGATACTTTCACAAATTCTTTTTTACATTACTTTTTGATCTGACTCTTATTTTGAGTCTTTCAGAGCAAAACATGGACTTAACCATTATAATCATAAGGGTGGTGCGGGGTATCATTTAGTGAGGGAGATGCGGGGTATCATTTAGTGAGCTCAGTGCTCACAGTACCTCTAGTTTATTTGCATTTTGTTTGTAAAAAAACATTGATGTTTGGGGAAAATATATATATAATTACAATAATCCTAATAAAAAGAACTCTGATGTCTCTCACTTATAGCTGATTAAATTTTAACAGGATTGATTGATATGGGAGGTTCAAATAAGATGGTAGAACTGGTTATTAATGTACATTTGTAGCTGAAATTACATGCATATGGACAATTAACCTGGGATTGTTCTTTTTACAGATAAACCAAAAAGATGTTAACAAATTTCAGTTGGTAAGTACATCAAAATTCAGTCAACTGGGCTAAACAAATGCAGTCATCACTAAATATTCATATGTGTTTTTTTTCATAGAAAACATATTGAAAAAAGAAAAAAAGTAATAAAAGCATTTTTAGTGTGTTCATATACAAAGAGATATGTGCAGGCAAAATGCTATTGTAAATCAGCTATTGTAAATGCTGTTATTTTCTGAACGCCTCGGACACTCACTCAGATTTAGAGAAGAATATGTTTACAGTATACAAGGAAATTTTTGCCTTGTTTTATTTACGCCCCTTTTACCATAACCTTTGTAGGGCAAATTCAAAAATGGGCCAATTAAAAGAATACAGTATAATTTCTTTAAAAAAAAGTGTGTCTAGGCGAATTTAATATGGGGCAAACTTGTTTGCTAGATTGAAAAGGCAAAAATAAGCTTGTATACAGTATACATGTACTTCAGATATTTTTTACCTACGACTCTTGATATTGAATTGTATGTATTTTGTATGAATGTATATGAAGTTTGATTGTTATATTTATTTTCACAGGCATATGCAAATCTTTTAAAAGGAAACATGGATGGATTGAAGAAAAAGGACAAAAAGGCAGCTGCCAAATCAAAATCCAAGGCTACGCAATAAAAATGCATTTCATACTGACATCAAGACACTTTGTCACATCACCCTATCAATGTTGTACATCACCTGAACTTATCATTTTGTGTTATGCCATATTTAGTTTCTTGTTGTATATAATAATACAAGTGGTCCATGTTTTAGTGAAAATCTGGTGCTTGTAAAGCTGGTTTCAGGACACATATATATTACTGAATACTTGGAGCACCATTTTAGGGGCAAGTATGTGTTGGCATGATTACAAGATATTTGATGATCAAGTACAGTATACAGCTGTTTATGAACTGCTCTCCATATATATAGAATAATTGTTTAATAATCAGATGGTAAATATATGTATTATTGCTGAGGAGTTGAAAACAAGCATTTTTTATCATTTTTGTTATCGTGTTCAGATAAATATGGAGATTTGTAATAACCCAGAAGTAATATTCTGGTTAAAGTTACATTTTCTAGCATTTTTGAATAAAAACTTTTCAGAAAAGCATTGTTGTATAATTATGTTAAAGGAAGACCAGAAATATGCAAAAAAAAGAGAAAGAGAGAACAGCATTTGAAAAAAATTATTTTATACATGAATTTGAATTGTAGTAAAATTTGATATTTTAAAATTTGATTTATTTATGAAAGAAATTAAATCTGAGAGGTTTAAAACTTTTACAAAAGTGAAACTGCTTAATTTTAGTAGAAAATTCATTGAATATAATTAAGACCACTAATGGCTGCCTGTTTATAAAAAATTACAAAATTTTCTGGCTCATTGATTCATTATGATGTCATGAATTGTGTCATTTTTCCAAATGCCTGAAAACCTCAACAAAAATGGTTAATTTTCAAAGTATTTTTCGATATTTTGTATAGAGCGCAACCTCTGATCTAAATCATGCAGTTATGTATTTGAGGATTACAAAACATGTTTCATTTTGTGGATGTTTCATTTTGAGGAGTGCACTCATAATATCCTTCTTTACTAAATGTACACTATTAACTTGTTTTTATAAAAATTCAAGAACATTTCAATTTTATAAAGACTGTTTTCAAATAGCATAGCTTAACTTTTAGGAGAAAATTTTTAATAGGAAATGAAAGCACTTGGCTAGTCTCTACTTTTCCTCAATATTTGAAATAGAAGATAGAGAGCTTAGCTCTTTTGTGATTTTTTTGAAACATGTATTTGAAACTCAATTCATCCAAAATCTTTTAAATTTAATGGTAAAATTTGTATTTACACACCTTTAAATATATTTAGTAGATATACTAAAATAAAAAATAATATATATAACAAATCTGTTATGTAAACTTTAAGTAATTAAAGATATGGCTATAATAAATTACAGATAATAACAAAGTTGTTTTGCAGTTTTTTTTAAATTCTTGTTATCCTCCATGTAAGAGTTAATGAAAGACAGGACACAAATAAAACACCTTTTTAGCCAGTGAACCGGAACTCCCTGAAATTTTATTCGTGGTCAGTACATACCCTCAGAACCTATATGCAATACACGATGTGATAATAAGAAGTTGTAGATAAGACAATTTTATACTTTTCTGTCAGTGACCTTGAACTTGCCATGGTGACCTTGGTTGTTACAACACACCCCTTATCATAAACTATCTTCTTATCATGCGACAACTTTTAACTAGCTTTCATTTGAGCACTATATTAATTGATATCTTACAATGAATTTATAAAGTTTGATCCATAAAGTCTTCATTAAATTGGCACTCCATACATTCAGTAATGTACATATTAACACCAAAACTTCTCCTCTGCTTTTAAGGGCTTGGAACCTTCTGCTTGAGGTAACATGCAGATACATGCATGTTAATTCAAGCAGGCAGCATTAAAAGTTTCGTGCCTTTTAAGTTTCTAATTCTTTCAATTACATTTATTTTGTTTCTCTGATTTCTTTCTTCTGGTTAAGGGTTTTTGGTTGTTTCTTTCTTTCTTCCTCTTTTTTAGCTCTACTGGTCAGAGACCAGAAGAGCTTATGCGATAGTAATGCGTCCGCCGTCCGTCCGTCTGTCTGTCCGTCTGTCTGTAAACAATTCTTCAAAATGCTACTCCTCCTACATTTTTGGTCCGATTTCAATATAACTTGGCACACGGTGTTGCCGTGATTACTAAAAATAGAAATTTCTGTTAAATTCTTTCAAAATGCTACTTCTCCTACACTTTTGGAACGATTTCAATATAACTTGGCGCACAAGTAGACTATATTAAGACACATAATTCTGTGCATAGGTTTTTATTTTGATGAGTGGCAAGGATCAATTTTTTTTTACTTATTGTTGTTTTAAAGTCTCAAGGCTCAACTGCTACTTTTCTCTTCCTTTGTTTTAAGTATAAACCAGTAGAGCTACAGTCTCGACAGAGACTTCTGGTTTCTGGTATAAAATTGTTGTTCAACCATGTAAAATAAGCTGTTTTGATCAAAGCATTTCTGTGTGTGTCAAATGGTATTCAAAGACGTCACGAGTCTTTCTTTGTAAGGCAGATCCAATATATTTCATTCATATTCAAATATATACATTTATGGTATCTTTCCACTATATAAACATACAGAGAGAAAATATCTTCAATTCTGTATGAAGTTTGTCAGAGGTTAGAGGTCAATACGTGACCTAATCACACGGCGCAATAATATCTACCGGTACATAAATTAAAAAATGACCTGCTCTACTTAATTTCATGTATAAAAATGAACAAAATAAGCAAGCAGAATGAGAATTATTTTATTTACAATGTAAACAAGTATTTCATACAGTTTTTGGCTATCGATTCAACCTGTGTACATAGAGAAAACTATAGTAGCGTTTGTTTACATTTTTTCTTCACTTTTGTCAGCTGCACAGTCTCTAGCATTCATCCTTATTTTTAGCTCTACTGGTCAGAGACCAGAAGAGCTTATGCGATAGTAATGCGTCTGTCGTCCGTCCGTCTGTCTGTCTGTTCGTCATAGTTTTGTATATTGGTTTTTGATTTCAAAGAACGGTGTTGCCGTTGTTACTAAAAGTAGAAATTTCTGTGAAAAACATTCAAAATGCTACTCCTCCTACAGTTTTGGTCAGATTTCAATATAACTTGGCACACAAGTAGACTACACTAAGATACATTATTCTGTGTATCGCTTTTTGATTTCGATGAACGTTGTTGCCGTTGTTACTAAAAATAGAAAAATTTGTGAAAATCATTCAAAATGCTACTCCTCCTACAGTTTTTACCTCTTCTGAGCCAAAGGCTCAAAGAGCTAATGCTATGGCCATTTGTGCGGTGTGCGTTAACGTTTTAGAAAATGGGCCATAACTCAAGAACGCCTTGGCCAATCAGTGTCAAATTTGTCACAGGGTATCCTTGGCCCAAGGGCTACCATTTGTACTAAAATAAGGGTTGGGACCCTTAAACAAGGGGAGATAATCAGGAAAACAAAACCAAAAGTACTGGTTGCTAAAAAATCTTCTTCTCCAGAACCACCAAGCAGATTTTCACCAAACTTACA
>PRKT01000170.1:179000-302335 GCA_003671525.1 Saccostrea glomerata | reverse complement strand
GTTTTAAGATTTGTGTTGTACGTAGAGAGAGTTTCTGCGATATGACTAACGTTTTAAGATTTGTGTTGTACGTAGAGAGAGTTTCTGCGATATGACTAACATTTTAAGATTTGTGTTGTATGTAGAGAGAGTTTCTGCGATATGACTAAAGTTGTAAGATTTGTGTTGTACGTAGAGAGAGTTTCTGCGATATGACTAGCGTTTTAAGATTTGTGTTGTACTTAGAGGGAGTTTCTGCGATATGGCTTACGTTTTAAGATTTGTGTTGTACGTTGAGAGAGCCTCTGCGATATGACAAGCCCCATCATCCTCAAGTCTGTTATAACCGAGGTCCAGAATCTCTATCGCCGTATTCTCCTTCAAGACCTTAGCCAGCTCTAACGCACCATCCCTGGTCACTCTGTTGCTATAAATAGTACTCTAATGCATGAGTTCAAAAAGTTTTTTAAGAAAAAGGCCATTTTAATTGTTTGTTTTTTTTGTTTGGTTAACAATGTGTTTTCAAGAAAAAATACTGTCGCAATGATTGCTTAAGATAAATTGGATTCAGCAGATACATGAAATGACAGTGCACGTTAATTACCAGCTTAAGTCCAGGTATTTCAGGCTATTGTTTTGCATTAAATTCTCAGCAAGACGAGTTGCTCCAAAGTCTCTCATATCATACTTCTGTAAGTGAATTTCTTCTAATGTTGTATTCACCTGAGAGAAATGAAAATTGCATTAAATCAGTTGAATCAAGATCAAGCTTGTTTTAAAACTTTGAAAGGTGAGGTTTTAGTACATTAATTCACAAAATAAAGAAAAAAAAGAATATAGAATAAGTATACACAGCCATACATAAATATATTGATTAGAATCTTACATGTAGCATCTTAGCATAGTGCACAGTTGTCTCCTCTTGATGGGTGAATAGAAGTGGTCTGTTGACATTAAGTGCCTTCAGTGTCTTGTTTTGATAAAGAACTGTTGATAATGCGATGACACTTTCAATGGTCTACAAAATAATTTCAGATTAATTTTTTTTCTTTTTCAAGAGAATATGAATACAGAGGAGGGAAAATAATCATCGTTACGTTTATACTTTTAACAATATTTTATTGAATAATACAATAAGGATAGGGCAACAGGCAAGGCCTATGTACACCCTATCCTTCAATCGATCGTAATGTTTATGTGTATGGGATACATTCCATAGAAAGGAGTTGCATACCGATGTAGTTTAGAATTGATATGGCATAATAGCCACAACCTCGTTCAAAAAAAGTAAAATGAAAAACATAGGTAATCAAAGATTACGAAGCTCACCTCGACGAATGTTATCAGTTTAAGTAATGCAAATCTCACATCATATTTTCTTAATATTTAGTATTCATCCCAACAACAATATTCTTGCAAGTTGTGTTTAACCCCTTACATGGCATATACACATTTCTATGCGTGTAGCGTGAAAAACATGTATAGAGAAAACAAATATTCATAACTGTTAATACTGCAGATATCAAGGTCTTCAAGTTCATTCGGATTGATCTGTTCCCAAAACTTCAACCTGGTCTCTTGTATGGAAAATATAGGTCAGATCCAGCATCCGAAACAAGTCTTATAGTAACCATCCTTAGATACATTATCCATGCAAGTTTGGTTTAGCTAGGGCTTATAGTTACTTGGGAATGAAAATGTAGGTCAGATCCAGCATCCGAAGCAAGTCTGGTAGTGTACATCCCTAGATACATCATCCATGCAAGTTTGGTTCAGATAGGGCTTATAGTTACTTGGGAATGAAAATGTAGGTCAGATCCAGCATCCAAAGCAAGTCTGGTAGTGCCCATCCCTAGATGCATCATATATGCAAGTTTGGTCCAAATAGGGCTTATTGTTCCTGTGGAAAGGAGGACCTGCTCCAAAAACTTTAACCTGGTCACTCAACTGGAAAATGTAGGTCAGATCAAGCATCGAAAGCAAGTTTTGTAGTGTCCTTTCCTAGATGCATCATCCATGCAAGTTTGGTACAGGTTGGACTTACAGTTCCTTGGGAATAGACCTGCTCCAAAAACTTTAACCTGGTCACTCATCTGGAAAATGTAGGTCAGATCCAGCATCCGAAGCAAGTCTGGTAGTGTACATTCCTAGATGCATCATCCTATCAAGTTTGATCCGGGTAGGACTTATATTTCCTTGGGAATGGACCTGCTCCAAAAACTTTAACCTGGTCAGTCATCTCGAAAATGTAGGTCAGATCCAGCATCTGAAGCAAGTCTGGTAGTGTACATCCCTAGATGCATCATCCATGCAAATTTGGTCCCTGTAGGGTTTATGGTTCCTTGGGAATAGACCCGCTCCTAAACAGACCTGGGGTAATGGTAATGTGTAATGGTAATGCATTGTAATCATTACATTTTTTCAAAGTAATGGGATGTAATGTGTAATGGAATCATCTTTCAATTACAAGTAATTGTAATGTAATGCATTACTTTAAAAAAAAGTCAGTAATGACCAATTACTTTTCAATTACATTTCAATTACATTTTGTATACACTGTATTAGTCTCTTTTCATTTTAATCTGAAAAAAAATAAATATCACTGAAAGGTTATTTTTTTTATTAATAATGTTAGAGTCTTAAAATTGAAATCCTATATCCTACAATTTTTTTTATATTATTAAATGGTAATTGATAGACAAACTAAATAATTCTTTTAATAGAAATCTTCTTTACAAGACAATATAAAATCAAAGAACCAAAGAAAATCATCAGGTTTTAAAGAAAGATACAAAAATTTGACATTAATATAATATATTATGTATACTGAGACTTCCAGTTAAATTAAGATACAAATTATATTTTTCTACTTTTTTCCACTTATCAATCTCGTAAAATGGACTTGGTAAACATGATACAAGATCATTATGATTTATTGTAGACACAAAGAGAAACTAAGGCCAAATATAAAATATTTTAAGGCCTCAAAATTAAAACCCTAAATCCAGGTACTTGTAATTATCACCTCTGGTTAACGTTATGTTTAATTTATAGCTTCATTGTTTATACCTGTAAAGCTAATTAGAAGTGCTAATTATTAATTCATGAAGTTTTTAATGCTCCTTATGCATTTTAAGCATTATCTGTTAATTAAATATTAGTTTATCTAAAAAATCTAGTAGGAAATGTTCAATAAATCATTTATTTAAAAAACAACAACAACGGAGAAACTAACAACAGATATTGAACAAAACTACAACATTGAAAGTGTTCTGATCCACTTTCTTTGTCAACTGTAGATTGGATTGGTAAACTACATGAACATGATATATGAATCTAAAATCCAAATACCGCTCTGATTTAAAGATCTGATCATGAGGGACAGCATATTAACCGAGCACAAAGTGTGAAAGTAAATTTATAGATATAAATTGTGTGGTCATACCCTTTGTTTTTTTCTCCTTTAAAATGTAATGTGTAATGTAATTCATTACTTTAACAAAGTAATTGTAATTTAATTAATTACTATTCAGAATATGAGTAATGGTAATTGTAATTGTAATGATAAAAATTCCAAAGTAATTGTAATGTAATGCATTACATTTCAAAGTAATTGACCCCAGGTCTGCTCCTAAAACTTTAACCTGCTCGAAAAACTTTAACCTGGTCACTCATCTGGAAAATGTAGGTCAGATCCAGCATCCGAAGCAAGTCTGGTAGTGTACATCCCTAGATGCATTATCCATGCAAAATTATTCCCTGTACGGCTTATGGTTCCTTGGGAATAGACCCGCTCCTCAAACTTTAACCTGCTCCAAAAACTTTAACCCGGTCACTCATCTAGAAAATGCAGCGCGTCGATTTACCCAAATGGACCCAAATGGACCCAAATGGAACCCAAATGGAACCCAAATGGACCTAAATGGAAACTCAAATGGACCCAAATGGAAATCAAATGGAATATTAAATAATGTATTATCGTATTTTAATACTTATTTAAATGATGAAAATAAATGAACTTACAGTTACAAATGGATTTTTTTAACTTAATAATCTGTAATATTGTATTTTGAAACACGAAGTTTTGATAGTATTCTATGTACCGGCAAAATTATTTGGGGGTAGGGGCAGGCGGAAGGCATGGCCTCCACCCCCCCCCCCCACCTCCGTTCCTACAGCCATAAAAAATATCAAATACTTCAGTTTTGTATTCAAGTATGTTCAATTATATTTATTACAAATAGAATTAAATCACATTTTTAAAAATACAATTGAAGAAAATATTGATATTATAATATTCTCTATTTGTTTTAATTTCATTATTTTCTATATTTTAAATAAGTAAAAACTTGAAATACGATATAATATATATATTTTATATTCCATTTGGGTCCATTTGATTTCCATTTGGGTCCATTTGAGTTTCCATTTGGGTCCATTTGGGTTCCATTTGGGTCCATTTGGGTCCATTTGGGTTCCATTTGGGTCCATTTGGGTAAATCGACGCACCCTAGACAATGTAGGTCAGATCCAGCATCCGAAGCAAGACTGGTAGTGTACATCCCTAGATGCATCATCCATGCAAGTTTGGTTTAGGTAGGGCTTATAGTTACTTGGGAATGGACTTGCTCCTAAAACTTTAACCTGGGACGCCGACGCCGACGCCGACGCCGGGGGTATAGCATAAGCTCATCTCGACTTCGTCGAGGTGAGCTAAAAATTGCTTCCCTTTTCGCATTGCTGCTAGCCAGCGGTGACGGCTGAAAGCGAGAGGTGACAAGCACACAGACACTAACAGCAACACACCAGATGCATCACACAACATTTAGCAGACTGTTAGTAGTTTTAGTAGTTGTTAAGGTGATTTGTTCAGTCTAGATGAACTCCAAAAACAAAGTTAACGGAAGTAAGAAATTGAGACTGAAAAAGAGAGTGCGCATGCACCGATACACAAATTAATTCTTACTGTCAGTACTGAATCCGATGACGTATATTCAAAATAACTATTATGTCTGAGTATGAAGCGATGAATAAGGCAATATCCACTAAATAATTTAATAAGTGCAATTATTTATTCAACAAAATTTAAAATTAAGTCACGGTTTACTAAATACAGTCATAATGCAGTCGTATTTTTGGAGCAACAAATGACAATCCATTGTTTGTTTACATAGGAAACCATTTTGCTGCAATACAAGACGGAACCAAAGAGTTCATTTTTGGAGTTTACGCAGATTTTGGAGTTCCTCTAGACTGCTGTTAGGTTGTTCTGCTGGTAGTTTGCTAGGATGATTTGTTTGTTGTTTGAGGATGATTTGTTGTTTGTTTGTTAGGATGATTTATTAATTAAGTTTGTAAGGATGATTTGTTATTAGTTGTTTGTTAAGATGATTTGTTAGTTGTATATTAGATTTGTTAGATCTACCTCAATTCCAGCATTGTTGGGATGCTGTTACAATCTAATATGTACGGTGGCCTCCAAGTCCTTAATCCACCATCTCCAATGATGAATCATAAGTCCCGGCAAAGAGAAAACAGAGGAGATTAGACAAACAGAAATCAATAAAACAAAACAGGAAAAACCTACTTCTTAAGATGTGCTGAGATTGGGGAAGGGAAAAGTTAGTATTTAGAAGAAGTGCAATGTAAAAATGAAACACAATCTTACTTACCTTTGCTATTCTTAATGAATAAGAAATACCTCCATTCTTGCGTTGTTGGTATCTGTTCCAATCCAATATGCACAGCGGCCTCCAAGTACTTATTCCACCATCTCCAACAATGAAATCCCGGCAAAAAGAAAACGGAGGAGATTAGACAAACAGAAAACAATGGAAAAACCAAAAATACAACAAAAAACCTACTTCTAAAAATGTGCTGAAAGTAGGGAAGGGAAAAGTTAGTATTTAGTAAGAGTGCCCAAATTATAATGAAACATAATCTTACGTACCTCTGCTATTCCTAATGACTATGAAATACCTCCATTCCAGCATTGTTGGGATCTCGATCCTTATTCTAATCCAATCAGCCCAGCCTCCTCCAAGTCTTTATTCCACCATCTCCAAGGATGAAGTCCCGGCAAAGAGGGAAAAGAGAAAATTAGACACCACTGAACAAAAAACAACAGAACGAAAAGAAAATCTACTACAATGGAACAAAATACAAAACTTAAAAAAATACTTCTATAGATGTTCTAAAAGTAGGGAAGGAAATGTAAGTGCTTAGCAGGAGTGTGATCATAATTATAAAACACAATCTTACGTACCTCTGCTATTCCTAATGACCAAGAAATACCTCCATCCCAGCATTGTTGGGATCTCAATCCTTATTCCACCATCTCCAATGACAAAGTCTCCGCAAAGAGAAAAAAGGAGATTAGACAAACAGAAAGCAGTAGAATTAAAAAAAAATCTACTACAAAAGATGTACTATGATTGTGGTGGTGGGGGGGGGATGTTAGCATTAAATAAGAGTGCCAAAATGATAATGAAACACAATCTTACGTACCTCTACTATTCCTAATGACTATGAAATACCTCCATTCCACCGTTGTTGGAATGCTGTTCCAATCCAATATGCCCAGCCTCCTCCAAGTCCTTATTCCACCATCTCCAAGTCCCAGCAAAGAGAAAACAGATTAGATTAGACAAACAGAAAACAGATTAGATTAGACAAACAGAAAACAATCGAACAAAAAACAAAAAACCTCTTTCTAAAGATGTGCTGAAAGTTGGAAGGGAAAATTAAGTGCTTTAATAACAGTAGTGCAATATAATAATGAAACACAATGGTACATACCTCTGCTATTCCTAATGACTATCATCTGAAATACCTCCATTCCAGCGTTGTTTGGATGTTCTTTTATTCAATATGCCAACAAACTCCAATTCCTTACTCTACCATCTCGAAACACGAAGTCCAGGCAAAGAGAAAACAGAGGAGATTAGACAAACAGAAAACAATGGAACAAAAAAAAAATCTACTATAAAAGATGAACATGCTATGGTTGGGTGAGGGAAATGTTAGTTCTTAGTAGAAGTGCCAAAATAATAATGAAACACAATCTAACGTACCTCTGCTACAATATGTATTCCTAATGATTAAGAAATACCTCGCTTCCACCGTCGTTTGGATGCTGTTCCAAATTATCCAATATGCAAGCGAACTCCAAGTCCTTATTCCACCATCTCCAACTATGAAATCCCGGCAAAGAGAAAACAGAGGAGATTAGACAACAGAAAACAATGGAACAAACCAATAAACCTCTTTCTAAAGATGTGCTGAAAGTGGGGAGGAGAAAAGTAAGTATTTAATTGGTAAGTGTGTCAAAATAATAATGAAACACAATCTTACGTACCTCTGCCATTCGTAATGACTATGAAATACCTCCATTCCAGTGTTGTTGGGATCTGTTCCAATCCAAAATGTGCATGGAACTCCAATTCCTTATCACGACATCTCCAACAACGAAGTCAAGGCAAAGAAAAAACAGATGAGATTAGACAAATGGAAAACAACAGAAAAAAAATCTACCATGATGGAACAAAACACAAAAGAAAAATACTTCTAAAGATGTGCTGCGAGTAGGGAAAGAAATGTTAGTACTTAGCAGGAGTGTGATAATAATAATGAAACACAATCTTACGTACCTCTGCTATTCCTATTGATTAAAAAATACCTCCATTCCAGCATTGTTGGGGGGGGGGATGTATGCATTTTTTAAGACTGCCAAAATTATGATGAAACACAATCTTACGTACCTCTGCTATTCCTCATGATTTAGAAATACCTCAATTCCAGCATTGTTGGGATGCTGTTCTAATCCAATATGTGCATGGAACTCTAAGTCCTTATTCCACCATCTCCAATAACGAAGTCCAAGCAAAGAGAAAACAGATAAGATTAGACAAACAGAAAACAATGGAACAAAAAAACAAAAAACCTACTTCTAAAGATGTGCTGAAAGTGTTGAAGGGAAGATTTAGTACTTAGCAGGAGTGCAATATAAAAATGAAACACAATCGTAGTTACCTCTGCTTATCCTAATGACTATGAAATACCTCCATTCCAGCGTTGTTTGGATGTTGTTTTATCCAATATGCCAGCGAACTCCAATTCCTTACTCTACCATCTCAAAACACGAAGTCCAGGCAAAGAGAAAACAGAGGAGATTAGACAAACAGAAAACAATGGAACAAAAAAAATCTTCTACAAAAGATGTGTGTGCTATGATTGGGGGAGGGAAATATTAGTACTTAGTAAGAGTGCCAAAATAATAATGAAACACAATCTAACGTACCTCTGCTACATGTATTCCTATTGATTAAGAAATACCTCGATTCCAGCTTGCTGGGATGCTGTTCCAAATTATCCAATATGCAAGTGAACTCCAAGTCCTTATTCCACCATCTCCAAGTTGAAATCCCGGCAAAGAGAAAACAGAGGAGATTAGACAAACTGAAAACAATGGAACAAACCTAAAAACCTCTTTTTAAAGATATGCTGAAAGTGGGGAAGAGAAAAGTAAGTATTTAATTAGTAAGTGTGCCAAAATGATATGAAAAACATTCTTACGTACCTCTGCCGTTCCTAATGACTATGAAATACCTCCATTCCAGTGTTGTTGGGATCTGTTCCAATCCAAAATGTGCATGGAACTCCAATTACTTATCACGACATCTCCAACAACGAAGTCCAGACAAAGAGAAAACAGATGAGATTAGACAAATGGAAAACAACAGAAAAAAAAATCTACCATGATGGAACAAAACACAAAAGAAAAAATACTTCTAAAGATGTGCTGAGAGTAGGGAAGGAAATGTTAGTACTTAGCAGGAGTGTGATAATAATAATGAAACACAATCTTAGGTACCTCTGCTATTCCTAATGACAAAAAAATACCTCCATCCCAGCATTGTTGGGGGGGATGTATGCATTTATTAAGACTGCAAAAATTATAATGAAACACAATCTTACGTACCTCTGCTATTCCTAATGATTTAGAAATACCTCAATTCCAGCATTGTTGGGATCTCAATCCTTATTCCACCATCTCCAATGACAGAGTCTCCGCAAAGAGAAAAATGAGGAGATTAGACAAACAGAAAGCAATAAAACAAATCTTCTACAAAAGATGTACTATGTTGCTATTCTAATGACTAAGAAATACCTCCGTTCCAGCATTGTTGGGATGCTGTTCCAATCCAATACGCCCACCATCTCCAGTGACGAAGTCCAAGCAAAGAGAAAACAGAGGAGATTAGACAAACAGAAAACAATGGAACAAAAAATAAAACAAAAAACCTACTTCTAAAGATGTGCTGAAAGTGGAGAAGGGAATAGTTAGTATTTAGTAAGTGTGCCAAAATAATAATGAAACACAATCTTACGTACCTCTGCCATTCCTAATTATTAAGAAATACCTCCATTCCAGCATTGTTGGGATCTGTTCAAATTCAATCTGTGCAATGCACTCCAATTCCTTATTCCACCATCTCCAACGACAATGTGCCAGACACCTCCAAGTCCACCATCTCCAACGACAAAGTCCCAGTGAAGAGAGAACAGAGGAGATTAGACAAACAGAAAACAATGGAATAAAAAACAAAAAGCCTACTTCTAAAGATGTGCTGAGAGTTGGGAAGGGACATGTTAGTATTAAAGTATGAGTGCCAAAATAATTTTGAATCACAATGGTTCATACCTCTGCTTTTCCCTAATGACTAAAAAATACCTCCATTCCAGGGATGTTGTTCCAATTTAAAATGCAGCGGCCTCCAAGTCCAAATCCACCATCTCCAATGATGAGGTCCCAGCAAAGAGAAAACAGAGGAGATTAGACAAACAGAAAATAACAGAACAAAAAAAACATAACAAAGAACTACTTCAAAAGATATGTGCCTAAAGTGGGGGAGGGAAATGTAAGTACTTAGTAGGAGTGCCAACATATTAATGAAGCTGCTATCTTACCTATGCTATTCCTGAATGACTAAGAAATACCTCCATTCCAGCTATGTTGGAATGCTGTTCCAAACCAATATGCCCAGCCATTTCCAAGTCCTCATTCCACCATCTCCAACAATGAAGTCCTGAGAAAATTGAAACTAGAAGCCCATGGGCTACATTGCTCTCCTGAGTAACTGTTGCCTTCCTATTCTTTACCAGATTTCCCCTTTGTAATATTTATTGTGACCTTATCCTATTCCAAGGGGTCAATTTGGAGATTATAAAATCTACACTACCCCTGGATGCATCCACAAAAGTTTCAGCTTTTGTTTCATGTTAAACTTGGATTCCCTATTGTCACTCGGCCCTACTCTAAAGGTCATGAGTTTAACAATTAAGAATCTACACTAACCCAGGATGCCTCCACATATTAAGTTTAAGCTTTCCTGGCCAAGTGCATGCATGGTTCTTGAGAAGGGTTTTAAAGATTTTTCCTTTCAAAATTAGATTTCTAGCTATTATAGCTCCGCCCTACCCTAGGGGGTTATGATTTCAACAATTTAGAATCTGAACTACCCCAATATGCTTCCAATAAGTTTATGCTTCTCTGACCCTGTGTTTCTTAAGAAGGTGATTTTTAAATATTTCAATGTAAAATGTGGATTCTCTATTGTGGCTCTGTCCTACACCTGGGGGTCATGATTTGAACAATGTAGAATCTACACTATCCCAAGCTGCTCCCAAATAAGTTTAAGCTTTTCTGGCCCAGTGGTTTTTGAGAAGAAGATTTTTTAATGACCCCACCCTTTTTTTGTTTTCTTTTGATTATCTCCCCATGTAGGGGGACTAGGCCTTTTATCTAGACAATTTAAACTCCTCTTCCCCCAAGGATAATTTGTACCAAGTTAAAAGTGGCCCAGTGGTTCTTGATAAGAAGTTGAAAATGTGAAAAGTTTACAGATGGACAGACGGACGGATGGATGATGGACAATGGGTGATCAGAAAAGCCCACTTGAGTTTCAGCTCAGTTGAGCTAAAAAAGGCAAACAAACAAATAAACAAAGAAAATATCAAATGAAATTATAGCCAGAGGTCCAACATCAGCAAATTGTTGATGCAGTACCCATAGCTGGCAATGAATGGTTGCAAATACCAAGGTGCTATTGTTTTCAACCAAGACAACATTTTACATAAATTCATTCGTGAAAAATTCATGGTTCACAATGAGAGTTATTTGAGAATAAAAGAAGAATATGCTAATCAAAAAAGCTGATAATTCTGGCTAGCAAAAAAGAGTTATTTTTTAGTTCACAGTTCTCATCTGGAAAACATAGTTCAGATCCAGCATTCAAAGCAATTGTCATATAGTATCAAAATCTAAACTAGAACTGTCCAAACGGGACAAAATACCCCTCGCTGGGTTTTTCAGAAGTAAGTTTTTCCATAATAAAGATATGTATCACACATGAATTCTGAAATTTTTCTTCCAGTGACCTTGAAGTTCCCCAAATGACCTTTGGTCAAGGTCATGACACACCTCAGAGAGTTAAAAAAAATGTAAATATATATAAGCAAAATTACCTAAGTAAAATGTGTGCAGCAATATTGCTGCTATATTGTGGCAACATTGCAGCAACATATTTTTGTCACCAGAAGCAAGCTTTTTGGGTTAGTGAAATATCACTGCTAGCTGCAACAACTTCTGCCAGAAAAAAAACCTTTCTGGCCACATCTAAGCTAAAAAATTTACCCATTAAGCATTTGTTGAGCATGCTCAGTCATTTACTAGTACTTCCTCTTTTTAAATAAAGTTGGAGGGAATTCAAAAGGAAGCATGTTTTGCTTCATTATTGACTTGTATCAAGTAAATTTGAGTTATAAATAGTGTAAAACAGGATTAGACAAGATAAATTATCAAAGACTGAATAATGTGGAATGGCCAGAAAAAAGAATTTCAGCAGTTTCCATGACATGGCCTTTTGAAAGTATTATAGGAATGTCTACTCTGCTTTCATGGTATATATATCAGACTTGGTGAGTCAAAACTATATTCTTTTTGAGATGTATGATTCTATATGGAGATAAAATAGGAAAATTTATATGTATTTCAACTAGTGCTTGTGATGCATGGATACTAGACTTGTATGCAGTCTATATATTGATCATGGTGTTGCAGGAAAATATGAATGCATGTTATCAATCAAATGGATGAACATATATAATTAACTGATTGCATAAATTTGAATACCTGAAACAAAATTGAATCTATATATGCTGGAAATTACAAACAAGCTATATTATATTTGCATTTGGGAATTATGTGTTGGGCAGCTAATTCAAACTACGAAACTTAGGAATTAATGGCTTTTAAAAGCTTCAACTAGTATGGCAAAGCTTCTTTTGGTAGTGTAGATTCTAAATTATTCAAATTTCATATAGCTAATTCAACTTCAACAAATTCAAGGTATGTATCAGGTCCAGTACAATCTCTTGATTTAGCTATATAGCTTTAAATAGCTATAAAGTTTTATCAAGCTATTCACAATAGCTTAATTTAGCTATTTTACTACACTTTTTTCTTAAAGGTAAAATTTTCTCAGTGTATGGGAAAAAAAAGCGCACCTTAGTGCAGTGATGATATACAGCCTTGAACTCTTCTTAAAATAATGCATGTAAAAATCACTCATCAAATTAGGTCTCCTTGAGAGACTTTGTACTCAAAGTTCCACAAGTTTTGGGGCTATATACATGTAAAGCAATTGATACAGTTACTTCTGCAATGTTATTATAAAGGAGACCAATTATGGCCAACAAGATAATTTGGTAACAGTTAAGGTGGAATGCCACACCAACTTTTTATTTTATAGATCTTTGAGTCATCCTTTTAAAACAAGGGTTTGAGCATTGAAAGGTCGATATAAGCTCTCGATTATTTTATATAATTTTTTTGTATTTTTTCAAAGAAAATGAAAAAATTTAATTACATCCAACTAAGATGTTTTCGAGTTAAAAGTTTGCTGTAAATGAATGTATCATATTAATATCTAATAAAATATGTAAAGATAGGCTGGTTAGACTTCATAATTTTTTTATAAAAAAATATTTATGAAAATAAAACTCATTATTTGTGAATATTTTTTAAACCTGTGGTTAAAATCACAGTAAACTGCCTCTTCATGTATTTACAATGAAGAAATCTATTTCATTGTCAGGTTCATTAATGTTTTAATCCTTATCACACTTAATCAGACTAGTGTTCTTTGGGAAATGTATTTATATCCAATAAATATACAATCATGGTTGGGATCGGTTTAATTTTGATCGGGATTGGCCAAAATTTAAAAAAATTAATTTCTCTAAAATTTGGCCATTTCGTTTCAATTTCTTTTATAAATATGATGAAAGAACATGTTCTCCCCAGTTGTGACTGGTTTTAAGAAAATTTTAACCACAAATTTAAAAAATATTCACTAATTATGTGTTTTATTTTCATAAATATTTTTTTATTAAAAAAAATTTAATATCTATACAGCTTTTCTACACATATTATATTAGATATTAATGTGATGCATTCATATACAGCGAAATTTCTACAAGAAAACGTCATATTTTGATGGAAATAATTTTTTTCATTTTCTTTGAAAAATACAAAAAAATTCATATAAAATAATTGAGAGCTAATGTTGGCCTTTCAATGCTGAAACCATTGTTTAAAAAGGTTGACTCACAGATCCATAAAATAAAAATTTGGTGTGGCATTCCTCCTTAAAGAGAAGCAAATCATGCCTCAAGGCACTCATGGTAGTGGACAGTTACTCTAACAATAGAAATTCTATATTTGCTTAAAAGTATTCAAAAGCTGCAATGTTAGAACTATATATCTCTATTTTTGGTTGTTGTTTTGATAGCCCATAGTACATAAATGATAATATATGAAGGGTCAAATGCATTCGACTTTTTATTTCTGGCAAAAAACTTTTTTGTGAAAAACTGTATATAAATAGCTAAATAAAGCTATTCTGAATAGCTTAATAAAGCTATATAGCTATCTAAAGCTTTATAGCTAAATCAAGAGATTGTACTGGACCTGAGTATATGGTAATCTAGTAATTGTAACAGTATAATTGATTTTTTTGCCTGAATACTCTTTGCTATTTTCTCATATTCCAAGTAACTGTCACAATACTACTAAAACAGTATGAATTTGTTAATGACAAGAAACTGCCTCATAAGTCATAACTTTTGTGGGCTCTTACCTGCACTAGGGAGCGTTGCTCGAATAAAGAGATACTGTCCACTGGGCATTTCCCATATCGCCCAGTACGTACATCTGATAAACAAGGAAAAAATTGTGAAGAATGTCCAACTGTCCTTTTACTGATTAACTCAGTTTAACAAGTTTACAACAACGACAAAAAAGATGTATGAAAGTTCAACAAAATGCACAAATTTCAAGACAACTCACCTAGGGTAAAAATTTATAGAAATTCGTGTCTTCTTTAGAACAAAGCAAGTAATTCAACGGAAATATGTATCTAACATTCTACAGGGCGACTTTCAAACGCGGTATTGTGAACAAAGAACTACAGAAAATTCCCACCAAAATGAACACGTGACTAAAGATCGAAAGATCAAAGTGCAACCAAAGAAAAACAAGGTTCGTCAACCGATATATTCTATTTATAGCATCACACTGACCTGCGCTAACAGTGAATAATGCTCTCTTACACAGATCCAGAAATCATTCAGAAGAGTGTACACTTTACTTAAACAATATCCAAACCAGATACAAGTATTTGTTGACGACAAGCCCCACCCCAGCCTTAAAAGAATGTCAACTTCTTTCACAAACTTGAAGCATAATTCAGGGTTCCGCAATACTTCTTTTCTTTGAATTATAGTGAACAAGAGGCCCAGGGGCCACATCGCTTACCTGAGCAACTGGCTAGGTAAAAGCCCAAATCAGATCATGAAAAGTTTAAATATAAAAGAGGCCCATGGGCCTTATAGGTCAGCTGAGCATTATGTAACAACTTTCCAGTGATTGAATTTGATTCATGTTTTGAGCCAGATGCTATGGCATTAACAATTTTGAAAGAGGCACCATTGATCATCATAACACACTTAGCAGTTGCTTAGTTTGTTTACTTAATACCCATAGGCAGGGTGAGGGAAAAATGCATTTCAACTAATCAGCAATATTCAGCAATAATCAGTAGTGCCCCTACCATACATGAACCCCTGACCCCAGGGCCATGAATTTCACAATTTTGGTAGAGGACTCAATGCTGATTACAATCATGCAAACAATTTGACTGCTTGATGTCCAGGAGTAAAGAGGAAGATTTTTAAATATTGCATTAATTTTAGTGGTTTTGGCCCCATCCCTCAGGGGGTCAGGGATCATGAAATTCACAATTTTTGTTCCCCTTCAGCCATAGATGCTTTGTGCCAAATTTGGTTGAAATTGGTTCAGTGGTTGCAGAGAAGAAGCTGAAAATGTTCTAATGTTAACGCACGACGCCTAAAAAGTGGGTTCAGGGGAGGGGGTATTTGGACAAACTTCAATCTATAATTCCTACGAATTCCTTTAACTTACATAATGGCTTTGTTGTTTATAAGATGATATATATATTTTTTTATTGATATAGCCTTTATATTCTTTTGTATAACTTTGAAGTATGATCCACTTTAATGACTCCTCCATTCTCCTGGTTGGTCATGATTTGAACAAATTTAAATCGACATTACCTTTCTTGATGCTTATATATTGATGATTGATCATGGTTTTGTCGTTTTTGTGATGAATTTTAATGATTTACCTATGTTTTCCTACGTAAAACCTTGATCACCCACTGTGGCCCCACTGTGACTCTACCCCTGGGGGTCATGATTTGAACAAACTTGTATCTACACTACCCGAGGATGTTTCCACATGAGTTTTATTTTTCCTGGCCTATTGGTTCTTGAAAAGAAGATTTTTCCTATGAATTCCTATGTTAAACTTTGATCCCTCATTGTGGCTCCACCCTATGCCCAGGGATCATGATTCGAACAAACTTCAATCTACAGTACCTGCAGTACTTGAGTTTCATCTTTCCTGGCGCAGCTGTTCTTGAGAAGATTTTAAAAAATTCCTATGTTAAACTTTGATCCCTTGTTGTGGACCCACCCTACCCCTGGGGTCATGATTTGAACAAATTGGAATCTGCACTACCTGAAGATACTTTCACTTGAATTTAATTTATCCTGGCCCAGTTGTTCTTGAGAGGAAGATTTTTTTTATTTCCTATGTATTCCTACGTTAAAACTTGATCTCCCATTGTTGCCTCACCCTATGCCCAGGGGTAATAATTTGAATAAACTTTAATAATTTACACTAGGTGATGATGCTTCCACATGAGTTTCATCTTTACTGGCCCAGTGGTTCTTGGGAAGAAAATTTTTAAAAGATGCCATTAATTTGTTACTAATTCATTATTACCACCGCTTGGAAGAGGGTGTGACCCTTCATTTGAACAAACTTGAATCCCAAGAATGGCAAGTTTGGTTGAAATTCGCCCAGTGGTTCTGGAGATGTGAAAAGTTTACAACAACAGATCAAAAAAAGATTAAGCTCACTTGAGCCCTTGGCTCAGAAGAGCTAAAAGTTATTAACTTTCAACGTCTATATTGCATAAAAGTTGAAGACAAAATATGCGCAAGATTAACCCCCCACAACAAACACCGCCCCCAAAACATACAAAAGAGTACAAAAAAATGACCAAAAAAAAACCTGGAAAACGTAACAATTGTAATATAATATAGTATGAATTATATAATCAATAGAAAATGAACGAATAAGCAAAAGAGGAAGAAGAAAACACCTGCATCCATTTTGCTGTGGCCTTCAACTCGACCTTCAGATATATCGACGACGTATTGTCAATTAACAATGGTAATTTCCATTCCATACCTGTGACAAGATAATTCCGAGCATGCTATGATTTCTTACCCCTTGACCTTGACGATTGACCTTATTTTTTAAAAAAATCAACTTCAGTGATAATTTCTAAATAAATGACATATGATAGGGTGTTCATATTAGACACAATATGTCATAAAAAATAACACCTCACCCACAAAGACACCGAAAGCGAGGGACCTTAATTCTTTTAATTTGCTTGTTTCTGAACTTGAATTAAATTAAACGATAAAAAGAATGGAGGCGTACAAGGCGATGTCAATCTCCTGCTCTGAGAAAAAACATTTCTCAATTCTACAAGTTCATGAAAGCTTTATTTTTCAAAATTATGTGGTTTATATAATCTTTTACACATTTAATTAATTCTGTATTTCGTTGTTTTAATATTTTACTATTGTTTGCAGCTAAGTGTAAAGTTTCACGTTACGTCATGATCTAGTTGACAGCTGCGATCAAGGTAAATTGTACACGCCTCCTAATCGCAGGCTTTACGACTGGAACTTTCTTCTTATCCGTGATTGGTTGCTCGTGCAACAGACTTTTTCCGTGTCAATGTTGATAATTTGAGTTGACCAATCACGTGAATTGTTTACACTGGATGCAAAAAACGACGAAAAAAAATCGTGACGTAACGTAAAACTTTACACTAAGCTGCAAACAATAATATTAATAATATATTTTTTCACTCATGTTTTTAAGATATGTGAAAAAGGTTTCGAACTCTCTTCTTAGCGCAGGGTTTGGCACAAGACCGACCGCGTTAAAGTTCGATAGAAATTCTTTTTGATCTCCATTTGCTACTGATGAAATCTATGATATCATTCAAAATTCTGATATTCATATTACAAATGTATAACTGTTCAGAGGCCCAATAGCGGAAAAGCAGATTTTTTTGTCGGAAAATCAATGTCGAATATTGAAATGGTGGAACTGAGACGGTAATTTGTTAAAATGAAGTATCAAGTAAAAAAAATGTCATAATTGAGATTTTATGTCTCATTTTCATATTTGTTGCATGATAGACATTTTGCTCGCCTAGTTCGCCCATCTTCTTACACAATTATTTCCCCAGATTCTCTTTTCCATGTGAACCCTTTCAAAAATCGACACATTTCGTCGCATATGCATCTTGGTATTTTGATTAGAAAAAATGGATTTTTACATTGTCACTGCCTACGTGTTCAATGAAATAAATTTTAGGTCTTTAAATTAGTCATATGTAAAATGCTTTTGGTTTCTATCGCCCTTTCGAACATTTATTCTCATTTCTTTTTTCTCTTTTGCTTATTCGTTCATTTTCTATTGATTATATAATTCATACTATATTATGTTACAATTGTTACGTTTTCCAGGTTTTTTTTTGTCATTTTTTGTACTCTTTTGTATGTTTTGGGGGCGGTGTTTGTTGTGGGGGGGTTAATCTTGCGCATATTTTGTCTTCAACTTTTATGCAATATAGACGTTGAAAGTTAATAACTTTTAGCTCTTCTGAGCCAAGGGCTCAAGTGAGCTTAATCTTTTTTTGATCTGTTGTCGTAAACTTTTCACATTTTCACATCTCCAGAACCACTGGGCGAATTTCAACCAAACTTGCCACAAAGTATTCTTGGGATTTAAGTTTGTTCAAATGAAGGGTCACACCCTCTTCCAAGCGGTGGTAATAATGAATTAGTAACAAATTAATGGCATCTTTTAAAAATTTTCTTCCCAAGAACCACTGGGCCAGTAAAGATGAAACTCATGTGGAAGCATCATCACCTAGTGTAAATTATTACAGTTTATTCAAATTATTACCCCTGGGCATAGGGTGGGGCAACAATGGGAGATCAAGTTTTAACATAGGAATACATAGGAAATAAAAAAAATCTTCCTCTCAAGAACAACTGGGCCAGGATAAATTAAATTCAAGTGAAAGTATCTTCAGGTAGTGCAGATTCCAATTTGTTCAAATCATGACCCCAGGGGTAGGGTGGGTCCACAACGAGGGATCAAAGTTTAACATAGGAATTTTTTAAAATCTTCTTCTCAAGAACAGCTGCGCCAGGAAAGATTAAACTCAAGTACTGCAGGCACTGTAGATTGAAGTTTGTTCTAATCATGATCCCTGGGCATAGGGTGGAGCCACAATGAGGGATCAAAGTTTAACATAGGAATTCATAGGAAAAATCTTCTTTTCAAGAACCAATAGGCCAGAAAAAATAAAACTCATGTGGAAACATCCTCGGGTAGTGTAGATACAAGTTTGTTCAAATCATGACCTCCAGGGGTAGAGTCACAGTGGGGCCACAGTGGGTGATCAAGGTTTTACGTAGGAAAACATAGGAAAAATCATTAAAATTCTTCACAAAAACGACAAATCCATGATCAATCATCAATATATAAGCATCAAGAAAGGTAATGTCGATTTAAATTTGTTCAAATCATGACCAACCAGGAGAATGGAGGAGTCATTAAAGTGGATCATACTTCAAAGTTATACAAAAGAATATAAAGGCTATATCAATAAAAAAAAATATATATCATCTTATAAACAACAAAGCCATTATGTAAGTTAAAGGAATTCGTAGGAATTATAGATTGAAGTTTGTCCAAATACCCCCTCCCCTGAACCCACTTTTTAGGTCACCTTATTGCTATCTGTTTTCGTCCGTTGTCGTACGTTGTGCGTCGTGCGTTAACATTGGAACATTTTCAGCTTCTTCTCTGCAACCACTGAACCAGTTTCAACCAAATTTGGCACAAAGCATCTATGGCTGAAGGGGAACAAAAAATTGTGAATTTCATGATCCCTGACCCCCTGAGGGGTGGGGCCAAAACCACTAAAATTAATGCAATATTCAAAAATCTTCTTCTTTACTCCTGGACATCAAGCAGTCAAATTGTTTCATGATTGTAATCAGCATTGAGTCCTCTACCAAAATTGTGAAATTCATGGCCCTGGGGTCAGGGGTTCTGGTGTTAGGGTGGGGAAATAAGTATATTAGTGAAAATGGTGCAATATGACTGTTACATGTTAATTATGCGCAAACATTTTATTGTTGACCTTTTATTCATTTCAATCATCACCAACACCGTGCAATCTTATTTCTTTTTTGTCGATTTACATTGGAACTGCATGATTAAATTTTGAAATTATGAAGATTTATCTATAATATATTGTTATGATATGCTGTTTGAATCTACAGTTTTTTTAATCAAATAAATTCAGTTAATAAAACGATTGATTAATTTTCAACAAGAAGATGGTACTTTACCTTAATCAATTTACAAAAAAAATATTCTTGACAAGAATTGAAAAAAAAAAATCAGTCTTTCGATTCAATAAAATTTCTGAGAACAGCGTCATTAGCCACGCTGTAACCAATGCGATGATTACACAGAAACCAGTAAGAACTTCTGTACGAGTCTGTGCTCACATTATCTGAGCACCATGTGCGTGCACAGAAATTGCACGTTCGCTGCATGGGAGACCTGACTTTTAATTCAGTACGGCAGCGACAATGTTGGTCGTGAGACGTTACAATTTCCTTCAGCCTGTGCTTTATTCCCGTCATACATTGCTTTGCTGTTACCAGATCCTCTCTTTCTGTTTCCAGAACGTAGAGGCGTTCTTCGAAAACCTTGGCCTTTAGTTCCACCGGAATATCTTCTGCGTCTCGAACCAGTTTCCACAAGCTCTTAGACATTGAGCATTTTTCCACACAGTATTGAAGAACCTCCAGTAGAGAATACTGGTTTGCTAATTTTAAACAATTTACGACAAATTCCTGTGGCTTGTCATTGGTTCTTAATTCTTGAAGAAATGTAGATGCACATTTGTCGCGAAGTTTATTGATCTGATATTCCTCCGCCAGAGGCAATAAACGAATGGCAGAATCCGCTCCATTAGTAAAGGTGTCCTCGAACCCTGGATTCAGGAAATCCAACATTTCTTTGATATCTTTGGATCGCTTTCCTGGTAGATATATTTGACCATCCTGCTTTTCTTTGAAATCTAGTGTAAACATGCTCCTAAAAACTGGCGAGGCGTAGGAGAGAAGACATTTGCATATCCGAAAACGTTCATCTTCTGCGATTAATTCGATCCCAGAATTGGTATCAAAAGTGTCGTAGGCGTTGCTTGTGTTTGATGTTGATTCGGTTTCCATCTAACAATATAGCCTGGGCTTAGGATCAAGAAAGTAGACATGACGTAACAATGGATTTTTAATTACTCAATGCCTGACTTTCAGAACCCGAGGATCGGAGTACCTTAAAGTGTTTTAATTTGAATTACTTCTTTATGTTGAAACTTAGTTATTGTATTTGCTCAGAAATGCTTCATACAGTACGAATTGCTCAGTGAATATTTTAAAAAACTTGTAAGAAATACATTTTAATAACAACAGACGTCAATACGAAGTATGCTATATATTTTACAATTGACATTATACAATTATTGCTGTTTTTACGTCAATACAATCATTTTGCAATCTGAGGATTACAATATTCACCGAGCCCGATGGGCGAGGTGAAGATTTTACCCTGAAGGTGGCGAAATCATCGTACTGACTGAGAAAAAGCAATTCATGTTTTATCATATGATTCAATGATTAATTGTTAAAACTTGTTAAGTTAGCAGGATAAAGTTTGATTTTTCAATTTGGTGTAGATGCAATGTAAGGCACGTAGCCGCTTTTTTCAATAAGGGTGTGGGTGGGAATTAAATTCAATGAAAGTCAATGTTCTTCCACTTACCAAAGCTTTGATACATTTCCTTATAACCAACAACTATAAAAGTCATTATTTATTTTTTTATTTATTCATTCTTTTTTTGCTAATAGGGTTCAAATCCAAAGAAATCCTGCAAGGATTTTCTTTTTCCAATAGTCTATTTTTCCACAGAAAAATTTGTCATAATTCCACATCTTTCGCTATGGAATTACATGCACTTAATTATTGTACAATTAAAATTTTGTTTAAATAATATCATTTATATGACACATGGTCCCATGCCATGTACGTTAGCTGCAGAACTGCTGCTCTCTGAGAAAATTCCGACAGACACACCAGAGAGCAGTAATTCTGCAGCTAACTGTACTTATTTAGTCCAACTTTCATTCTATGTGCGATTTGCGTTTTTGGATTAATTTCTCGATGAACAAAACATTTTGCTATGATAAGCTGCCATATGCAGAAGAATGCAGGAGAACGCTTCCTGATAGCTCCTTAACCTAAGGCCACATTACTCTAGATTCTTTGTGTATGGCTGCTCCTGCTCAGATAGTGCAACCTCCATCAAACCTATCAATTACAGCACTGTGTCGTTCCTGTATTCGACAAAACACTATTTCTACGATATGATCGTATCTTATGGTCAAGATCTAGTAAATGAAAGATGCCTACAGATTTCTCAAATAAGAGAAACACGTTGTCATAGTAGTAGTATAGTAATCATCAGAACAAAAACAGCAATAATTGTAATACTAGAAGTATTGTGATCATCAGAACAAAAACAGCAATAATTGTAATAATAGTAATATAGTAATCATCAGAACAAAAGCAGCAATAATTGTTAATACTAGTAGTAAAGTAATCACCAGAACAAAAGCAGCAATAATTGTAATATAAGTAGTATTGTAATCATCAGAACAAAAGCAGCAATAATTGTAATATTAGTAGTATTGTAATCATCAGAACAAAAGCAGCAATAATTGTAATATAAGTAGTATTGTAATCATCAGAACAAAAGCAGCAATAATTGTAATAGTAGTGGCATTTTAATCATCACAACAAAAGCTGAAATAATTGTAATAAAATTGTAATCACCAGAACAAAAGCTGCAACAATTATAATATAAGTAGTATTGTAATCATCAAAACAAAAGCTGCAATACTTGTACATGTAATAATATTGTAATGATATTGAAATTATCAGAACAAAAGCAGCAATAATTGTAATACTTTGTAATAAGAATGAAGGTACACTGGCAACAATTGTTATTAGAATCATCAAGGATTTTCAAAGGTGTCGTCAACAAATAATGTACTGGAGTACAAGGGGATCAACTATCAATCATCAATACGTTGGCATAAACACAATCATTTATTTGTATGTCGCATACACAAAGATGCAGCAACAATTTTAATTATCAGTGCATTGGCAGCATATCAATCAATTTATAAATAAGTTCCAACAATGAACCTGAATAAAGATAAAAAGGACGTATCCTTTCAATCCGTCAAAGATTTATCTATTCTGTATAAATTTATTTCAGACAGAAGATCAACTGTTTAACGGTTTTAATTTAGTATCCCTCTCCATTATTTCATCTGGTCCTCTGTCAAACATTTTAAACTCTCTTCTTTATGATAAAGTACATTTAAAATAAGTACCATTTAACTATTTTAAAGTATTTGAGACTACTATTAAAATTTGATCATTCGAACAAAGACGTTTCAAATACAATCTTTTTTAGTTGGATTTTCGTTTGTAAGAAAAATTATAATTGATCATCTACGCCCTTAATTGGGACCAATTTACATTAAGAGATCATATGTCGATGTCCAAGGTTATGGCTTAAAGAAAAAACATGTTTGTTTTGCCTCCCTTCGAGATTGTTTCATTCATAAACGCCGCCATTTACCAATGGAGGGCTACAGATTTGGACCCATATTCGGCACAAGGGCCTTTGGACAATGGTTTTTTTTTCGTGCCGGTATCTTTATGTGACACGGGACTTCTGTTACATACAGGCTCATCCGAAGGACTTGTCTCTACATTCAAAAGTGGGATTGGACCCCACGACGTAGGGTTCAGCTTCTTACTCCGTTACTTTAAAACAAACGCCCATACATTCTGTACTCGTGCGACTATTACAAGATTTAGATTTGTGAATCAAAACAGATTAAAAGCAAAACACTGTTAAAGAATTAGAACTCATTATTAAATTATATTTTTGATTGGTGTTATATCTTAACCGTTTAAATGCGCTTCAAATTCAGTTCCACTACAGATATGCTTTTAAAGACTTGCATGGAAAATTAATTTACTATTCTGACTAGTGTTCATTTAAATAAATATTTCTAGTTCAGAAAAAATAGCAAAAAATAATTTTTAGTTTATTCCTTACTTGTTATTCGCTGAAATACTAGTAATGCAGCCCTCTCCTCTTTTCTCTATAGAAAACATCAGATAAAATGGAGAGGGCTACATTACTGCAGCTATTGTTAAATGTACTTTGAAACAGAACTCGTCTTGAACATTTGTGTACTGGTAACTCGTTACAAAACGTTGTGGTATCATACTCGTACATATTCAAATTCAGCCCCAACACCACTGCTTTGCACAAATATCTTACTTTTACATGATTACCCAATGGGAATCTTAGAATACATCACACAGAAAAAACGTGGATAGATCTCGTTTTCCCTTTCCCCATCTCTATAGTGAGAACTTGATTCACAGTATTTTCTTCACATTACCAAATCTATTGCTCCATTTAACAAACTCAAAAAGTTAGCACCTATTCTAGAGTAGGTATTTCATCATTTGCGTATATTTATGCTAAACGTGTCCATTTTTGTTTGGGTGTTTAATTTGAGGTTGAAAACTGTGTACGACAATATTCAGTGAAGGTTTCATTGTAAGTTAAATTTCATTATCTCGAGCCACGGTCCGTACCCGCTCATAGCTCTCTCCTATCAGAATTGGAGAGGACCTTGCATTTTGGCCGTGGTTTGCGATGATGGTTACATTTGTGACTAATATTATTATACCCCTTAAAAGATTTTTTTCACTTTTATTAAAACTTGAAAATTGTTTTTGGATGAATCACGATATGCTAAGTAAATTGGTTATAATATTTTTGTATTGAAATGAACAAAGCATTTATTCACAAATAGGGAAAAAAATATTCAATGAAGTTGAATATATTTTTGTAAAACAAAATTAGTTTACAGAAGTGGTGTTAATTATTACATGTATGTATTTCATATTTATATTTAGCATACATGTATTTATTTTATATATCAAACCCGAAAAGTTAAGTATACAAAAAAAATCTTATATATGTATAACTTTACACCTTAAATTGATATTTTGGCAATCACTAATTTAATTATTGTATATATTACAGGGAGAGGTTTTTTAAGTTGCAAGATCACTCTTAATCGATATCATCGATATCTCGTCCAAACCCTTATACATGTATATATAGTATAACATCTCTGATATCACAGGACATGATCTGCTGATGGCGAAAAAAAATTGAATGTTTATTTCAAATTCTGTTTAAACTTTTTTTTATTTTCGTGGTGGGGTGGGATTTATAGTTAGTTGGAAACTGAAATGTCAATTATAAAAGCAGCGTTCAATACATGGCGATTTAGTGTGATGTCAAGAAACGTTAATGTGGGTAATTTACACGATCTCTTCCTGCTAGTACGAAAGGGTAAGGTTATTCACCACAAGAAACGTAAATAAATTCCACAACGTCTCTGACTAAAACTTCGGTGATAAGTCTTTCGTAAAAGGAAGTTATAGAAAGTGGACCAAGTTTGCATCAGTCACATCATAAGACTATAGAGGAAATCGTTTGAACCGTAACGGAAGACTTTGATGAAAACTGATGCAGACTTAAATCCTATGATGAATTTCTATTAAAAGAAACATAAACAATGTAGTAAAGCATAAATTTAATTATTTTTCTGGGGGTGGATTATTTCTTTCAAAATCATTATTAATTTTCACTAATAATTTCGCAATTTCCAAAAACGTAGCAAATTATTGCAGCAAATGACCATGATATATCGCTGTGAAGAATCTATTGATACCAACACGGTGGCATTTAAGAAAAGGATGAGAAAGATACATTGTACATAAATATCAGGGGCGTAAGAAATCCCTGGAGTGCCTTGTCGTAGTAAAGTACTCTTTGATAGATCAACTTATTTCTTTGTTAATCTGTCCACCCTTCAATTAATTCAATTTGAATGCTTCCAAAACCCTTACAGGACAAATGGTAAGAGACTTTTGAATCAAAATAACTTAAGACTTTAACTTTGAAGGTCCTTTGTTACATTTACGAATATTGATTTTTTTTTATCCCTTTTAAAAGGCAGAGAAATTCTTAAGCTGCATCATAAATACACTGTATTATAATATTTCTAAGAAAATTATTAAATATATTTAAGTAAGTTTTCATTTAGATTTTACTTGTATTTTAAATTAATATAAACGAAGAACACAAGCTATAACCAAAATAAATATGTGTCTTATATAGAAAACCCGGCACCTTTTTTTTGAATTATAATCTTAGAACATGGTGAATATATTTATTATATTTTTCTTTAGTTAAAAAAAATCATCGTGTCGGTAAAAAATAAAATCCAAGAAGAATGCCTTTTTTAATCAGTGGATCACGAGCACGCGTTTGTGTCTTGAGTATCAAGAATAAAAATACACGTTTAACATGTACCAGCAATTTTTATTATGAAAAAGACGATATTTCTAATTTCTTCCTAAATGAAGTCAAGGAATCACAATCAATTATCTCAATACATGATCGGTAGGTCATTGTGTCCCATAGTAAACTTCTTGGGAGCGTGTCTTTAATCAATGTACATTAAACGAAGGTAATATATTTTTTTTTATGTCTATATATTTTAACAGTTGACAATCGAGAGATCATCCACCTTAAGTTGTGAAGATACCTCGAGTTATCAGCAAATCAAAAAATGATGGGCGGGGGAATCGATCCTAGAGATGTATATAACAGACTTACTGGCCAGTCACTGGACAGTAAAGCTACAACTCGGCTGTGTGGTCAAAAGGTAAGTAATAATTACAAACGGGTCTGTAGGAAGAGCAAGCTTTTATTTAATTTATAACTCATGCCACGAAATTAATAAATATGAAATAATTTTGTTTAAAATCAAATTTTTTGAAGTATTATAATGTAACTAGAATTTATGAAGTACTTATGCACACGGATATCTATTAAAATGGAGATTTTATTTTAATAAATTGGAATTACTCACAGAAACAGTTTACATTTATAATACATTTAATTTAAAGTACATGTGGAAGCTAAATATTTTAAAACTGACATACATGTTGCTAGATACTAGGGTCGATAGATAAATTCATACACTGCTGACACAAAAGGATAAATCCAATAGGATTGAAATTAATTTCATCATTCAGTGATTAAGTTTCATTTCCAATATCATTGGTTACGTTACCTGTTATATTATTGATAATATTGAAAGGTATCATTAAGGTGTATTGACGTTTCTAATTCCAGAAAGGGAAGTAGCTAATTTCTTGAAAATTAATTTAAGTATGCTGCGTTCACATAATTGCAAAAGCAAAAATTTCTTCTATCAACATGTATAAAAATCATAATGAAGATGCTCTATAGCATGCTCATGTAATATTTCCGTCCACGAATCAGTGTCATATAAAATGAATCAAAATTTTCATACCAGGATTCTTCCGTCGATCTCGGGTTTTGCAATCCGAAACCTGCACTTTTAGGGGGTGGGGTCTTTTCACCCTATCAAAAGACTTTTGCATCGTTCAGTGATGAAAATCAACAGTGTCAAACTTACTTCGTAAGAATATCATTCAAACACATTCAAACACTGTCCTGTCATTTTCAAGAAGTTCAGAAGGTGATTTTTATTTAAATAAAGTTGGTGGGATTTCATCAAATTGAACATTCTGGTTATTACTCTTTTTAATTTTTAAATACATGTATTTAGATAAATTATTAAGAATGATGCATTGAAGTCGTGTTAGATCGGGGAATGAAGGACTTTACAATGTTCTGACAGTAATAATATTGGAGCTTGAGAGAGGCTTGATTTTTATTGTTTCCAATATAATTGGAAAGAATTGTTGAAAGAAAAATGGGGAAATATTTTACTTTGACAACGTTATGACCATAGCTAAAAATGATAAATTGCAAAAAAAAAAAAAAAAAAAACCATTTTAGAATAAACGAATTCTCAAACCAATATATTGTTTCCGGGTCACTCGCCCTGAATTCCAGTTGAATGAAATTATATTTATACATACTTCAAAACTTTATAACAAAAAAAATATGGATAAAAGTTCAGAAAATATAAAATTCGTATCATTGATATAGGGAGGGGGAACCTAATAAGACAAGGGGCTTACAGATTATGATGCATGGTGTTCGATCTTCAATTAAAACGATTTTTTTCTTTAAACATGGTAAATTTGTAATTTTCACTTTAATTTTAAGTGAAATCGAAAAAGGTTGCTGATAAGCTCTAAGGTATTTGTAATTACCGGTACACGCAGAATTGTAACCCCAGAAAACAAGTGTAATCGCTTTAAGACAAAAAGAATATTGTTTGTTAATGCCAACTTTTCAATTCTTCGATAATCAAAAAACAATTAGTACACAATTTTTTTCTTTTCAGCATTTCAAAACATGAATTTTATCACACAAACTACTGCTTTGACATTCCAATTTAAAATGTTTTGCCTTGTGCTTCGTGCGATTTCTTTCAAAATCGTCTTTTAACCGCCCATCTTTCTGTGCGAGCATTCGCTGACTTTATATTAGATCATATAGCGAAAAAAATGATCAATAGTCAATAAGAATACTTCCGTACAGTATTTTTACTACGACGTCAGAAAATCGGGAGAATTTCTTCCCTGAATAGACTGATTTGATTGTATATGTCACCTGTTTTTATTTTATTGCAAAATTTCATCGATATCGAGGAAAAAGTCGCTAATGGCCTGTGTCCCTCATCATGGAATTTTTTTTTTAAATAAAATTTATATTTCAGAGCAAACCAAGTATTTTCTGGGGTGCTGTCAGATACAGAAAATTATCCTAAAATATCATCATACCAAAGCAAAATTGCATTTAAAAAACATATTTCAGCGTTAAATTGTTATATACATGTACATACGAGTACATGTATATTAATTTAAGTTGAAACAAAATATAAATTTGGTAAAGGACTGAGCGTATAAACTGAGTGTGGGAATGGTTCCGGATAGATCATAATATACATGGTTCTTAACGTTGACCCAAGATCTCAAATTAGAAAAGTCTGTATCCATCAGAGACACGCGTGGATCTAGAGGTGGGTTGGAGGGGAGTGTCTGGACCCCCCCTCTGAATATCCAGTGTAAAAGTAACGAAAATATGACATTGGATTTCCTTTCTAAAGAAATACGGAACCACTATACCCTTAAATTGATACGCAGAGTCACGTATTTGAAGGAAATTTGCCTCAAAAAAGAATCTTCTCCTAGTTCCATCTCACCCAAACAGAAAAAAAGGTCTTTCAGAGTTTGGGAAGTTGAATATTCCTTTTTTTTTGCTCTTGAAACAGAACAACTCTTATATAAAATATTGAAGATATTCTTTCGTTATCAAAAATAGATTTTAAAAAATATATATTTGTTTCAGTGAATATTTATTAATACTTGGATCAATGATATGACAACCTTTTCAAATAAGATATAGAATTTAGATACACGTATTACCGAGAGTGCCGAATCATAATTTTTGTTTCACAGTTTATTATATGGAGTTATATATTTAACATATATAGGGTGGACATTATTCGACAAAAGCTATTTTTGCCGATGTGAAGTCCGACACCTCGTCTCATTTCTGGCTTAGGGGCTGGTTTTGTTAGTATTATTTTGACGTCACTCGATCTTTGTACGAAGCACGATTTGTATCCTTATAGTACATTTTATCCCGTCCCATTCATGGTTCATTGTGTGGGCGGGATTTAAGTTTTGTCTCCATAACCACAACAATGTTTTCTGGCAAAATAGATTGGTTGATAAGTGAAAAAGACATAAAGTGATTGTTTAAAATAGTATCACAGACGTTTCTTCCGATATTTTAAATGAATTTTAAGCGGTTTATATTTTACGAATAGTTACTTTTTTTGAAAGAGCTGATAATTCCTCGCGGGTTAACCTGAAATTATACATGTGTTTACCGCAGATTTATTAACGTCTATTACGAAATGAAACTCATAAAATAAAATATTTGTAATCGCCACATTTCAAGTTCGGATTGGATGCACTTTCAGTTAAATTTATATAATGAGCATTGAATTTGATTAGCAAATTTTGTAACTAGAGTGGACCATCTTAATCAAAAGAATCTACAGCAGAAATAATGTGAGTTTGCAATTACTCTTCTTCTTCTTCCATTAATAGTCTGGCACCAATGTTGGGCATTATAGCACATGTACTCGTATATATAGACATGTATGTGCCAAGATGCTTTCCTCTTTGTTCATTAAAAATACCTACGGTATAGTTGCATAAACGATTCGTGACTAGAGTAAAATTATGTTTTTTTAATCTAAGGAGAGTGGAACCATTTAATATTTTCATTTATTTTAATTTAAAAAAATAAAAAAAATTCTATTTAACTTTGAAGTAAAAGCATGATTGTCATCAATTTCGCCTTCCCCACCCCGGCCACTATGTATTAGGACTGAAATGTAAAACAAAATCACAGAAAAAAAGTCACTTTCAAAAAACGTCACTGATTGCAGTCGTCATTCTTGGGCCTTACAGTTAATTAAACCGAACTACAGCATTGATTTACGCGAAATTATATTGTAAGATCGTCATGTGTCGTAAATGAAGTCAGTTTGACTAATTATTTATCGCGTACGGTGTCATCTTCCTACCCTCTCTCTAATGAGTAAAAATTACTGTCCAAAAAAAAAAAGCGATGGTGGAGAAAATTTCGACTGCCGCATGCAATCACGAAGATAATTTGAACTTTAAGTTTGGATGTTATTTTTTATTTTCTTGTAATATTTTTTTTTAGAACTAGAGATAAGTTTTTAACTCTGTATTAAAATATTAAATGAATTTAATTATTTTCAGACTGTGAAATAAAATTGTACAGCCCATGATGAATACCTGTCTCATCTACATAACCGTTGCTGTCGTTATCAGTGCCACACTGGTAAAATCCTCGCCCATTTTCCCTGTCGTAGAGCTATCGTCGATGCACCAACAAGACGCATGCCTTTTTATCTGTAGCATATGTTTCCACAATCAGGTAAGAGATGTAGTATTTATATGAGTCTGACACATCTGTTTCATATATATTTGGATATTTTACTAGATAAATAAGTTAATGGTAACTTAACAACAAAACTTTATGATAAACGAGATGACTTCTATCGTCAACTCACCCAACATTTGTAGCAATATACATGTACCCTTATCACTTGTATATATGGGTCGTGTCTCTCAGATAATTCGAAATGCAGGAGTTCTACATACCTTCAGTTTTTAAAACAAGGCAAGCTATTGGCAATCAAGTTGATGAAACAAGGATATTAATAGTCTTCATTGAAGACATTTCGGCAAGTTCGATGGTCGATACAAATTGAATCTCTCATTAATTTGAATGTAAGGTAATTATTTACAGACAATTGTCAAACACTTTTAAACAGTAGATTAAACAGTACTACATGTAGGTGTCTAGGACGACAGTCTTGGCGCCTTATTCAAAACAAGCGCTCCGTAAAACTTACACACAAACTAACTTTACTATACTGCTTTACTATATCCTCACAACTCTGTTGTGAGGAGATAAAAGCAAGGAGAGAGTAGTGATTATTTACCTGATTCTCCCCCTTTTTATCTAGCTTAATCTGCCAGCTCAGCTCTTACTGAAACAATCTGGTTCACTGAAAATCATCAATAGCCCCCAATAATGACAGTACTGGGTACATCTTTTGATGTTCCTCGATAATCGATACATTCACGTCACTTCTTCTGGGATAAATAGTACTTATTGGCAACTTGGCTTCCACTGGCTGAGTTTCTTAGTTGTTAAGATTTTAAAGTAAGAAAACCTTGAGAGTCTGTCAATATTAGTAATTAATAGACACAGGACCATCCTTTGATTCTGGACTCTGTAATGAAGGAATGTCTCGATAATTAATAGTTAAAGAGGGTTTATTTCTATCATTTCCCTTCTTTCACACTTTATGCTCAAGGACACTTAGGAAAAAGTGTTGCTAAAAGTGAAAACAATATAGATTCTTCTTTACACGATACAAGAAGAGTGTCATTATTCACTCCCATTATATATATTAAAAATTTCCAACCTGAACTTTTACATTTTCATATACTTTTCAGGAGGATTCAATGCTTAAGTGTGCGAACAACTTTTGTCTGAACGAGTACTCCTTCAAAGGCTTCGGATACCTCTGGATCGGGAAGGAATGTGCCCACTGGTCTGACCTAAAGAAATTCGTGGCTGTTGATGATGTATTCAAGAATTAAAAGAAAAACAGTTCACGACTGTGCAATATGACTGTTACATGTTAATTATGCGCAAACATTTTATTGTTGACCTTTTATTCATTTCAATCATCACCAACACCGTGCAATCTTATTTCTTTTTTGTCGATTTACATTGGAACTGCATGATTAAATTTTGAAATTATGAAGATTTATCGATAATATATTGTTATGATATGCTGTTTGAATCTACAGTTTTTTTAATCAAATAAATTCAGTTAATAAAACGATTGATTAATTTTCAACAAGAAGATGGTACTTTACCTTAATCAATTTACAAAAAAAATATTCTTGACAAGAATTGAAAAAAAAAATCAGTATTTCGATTCAATAAAATTTCTGAGAACAGCGTCATTAGCCACGCTGTAACCAATGCGATGATTACACAGAAACCAGTAAGAACTTCTGTACGAGTCTGTGCTCACATTATCTGAGCACCATGTGCGTGCACAGAAATTGCACGTTCGCTGCATGGGAGACCTGACTTTTAATTCAGTACGGCAGCGACAATGTTGGTCGTGAGACGTTACAATTTCCTTCAGCCTGTGCTTTATTCCCGTCATACATTGCTTTGCTGTTACCAGATCCTCTCTTTCTGTTTCCAGAACGTAGAGGCGTTCTTCGAAAACCTTGGCCTTTAGTTCCACCGGAATATCTTCTGCGTCTCGAACCAGTTTCCACAAGCTCTTAGACATTGAGCATTTTTCCACACAGTATTGAAGAACCTCCAGTAGAGAATACTGGTTTGCTAATTTTAAACAATTTACGACAAATTCCTGTGGCTTGTCATTGGTTCTTAATTCTTGAAGAAATGTAGATGCACATTTGTCGCGAAGTTTATTGATCTGATATTCCTCCGCCAGAGGCAATAAACGAATGGCAGAATCCGCTCCATTAGTAAAGGTGTCCTCGAACCCTGGATTCAGGAAATCCAACATTTCTTTGATATCTTTGGATCGCTTTCCTGGTAGATATATTTGACCATCCTGCTTTTCTTTGAAATCTAGTGTAAACATGCTCCTAAAAACTGGCGAGGCGTAGGAGAGAAGACATTTGCATATCCGAAAACGTTCATCTTCTGCGATTAATTCGATCCCAGAATTGGTATCAAAAGTGTCGTAGGCGTTGCTTGTGTTTGATGTTGATTCGGTTTCCATCTAACAATATAGCCTGGGCTTAGGATCAAGAAAGTAGACATGACGTAACAATGTATTATTTCGTCACAGACATTATGACAACACACTGGTCATAGATTACATGACGTCATAGTTGAGATGTCATATAATGCTACGTGCACTGTTACCGTGCACGGGCACTTGTTTCAGAAATAAAATTTTAACCCATAGTATAAACACAAGGTATCTAACTCCGAATAACACTCAGTATCCCCAACGGACTCATTTACACGTTCAGATGAAATGCACTGGCAAACTTTTTATTACCATTGTTTCCAACGATAATTTATGCTCACAACCATATACTCAGTATGGCATGCGTGTCTTTGTTTTTATTCAGCTCGTAAATAGCGACAAAACTCTGCCTACCGAGTTGAAAGTCGAACCTAACCATGAAACGGTATGTGCTAATCTCCGACAAAAGCAAAATTAAAAAACAAATGAGTGGGTTAAAAAAATCAATTCCAGATTTGTTGCAATGAATATATAAAATTTGATTACGCCTCATTTTTCATAAAAATTTACGATACCTTTTCGATGTAATTTAAGATACAGATTTTTCGCCAATCAAATCTCAATGTGCTTTAAGGTTTTTTGAAGTTCTCTGAAGGTTTTATAAAAAGTAGAATTTTTACCCAATAAAAGTATTTAAAATTACATATTCAAAGAAATTGATTCTTTTAATTTAACCAAAGATACCAATGTTTATTTACATGTTTGAAATTAGAAGTGATTTATAATGTTTTACAATGATAGGAAAATCTTTTTATGCATTGTAAAATGATTGAAGTAAATAGAAGGAACCCAAGTTCTTTAAATGTTTAAAAATTGCGCAATTTCTTCAAAAGTCTGGATACCTCAGATTTTTATTTAGCAAATGTGTTAACTGATCAAATTTTGAATTGAAACATGCATAGTAGGAGTTTTTATTCGCATTTCCTGAAAATTTATTTGAGATTGACAAATTTTCCCTGCATAATATGATTAACTTTAAAGGTAAAGTTTGAAAAATTATCGATGGAAAAAACCACATTACTTTGAGAATTCACAAACAATTTTGTGAGCATTTTTAATTACTCAATGCCTGACTTTCAGAACCCGAGGATCGGAGTACCTTAAAGTGTTTTAATTTGAATTACTTCTTTATGTTGAAACTTAGTTATTGTATTTGCTCAGAAATGCTTCATACAGTACGAATTGCTCAGTGAATATTTTAAAAAACTTGTAAGAAATACATTTTAATAACAACAGACGTCAATACGAAGTATGCTATATATTTTACAATTGACATTATACAATTATTGCTGTTTTTACGTCAATACAATCATTTTGCAATCTGAGGATTACAATATTCACCGAGCCCGATGGGCGAGGTGAAGATTTTACCCTGAAGGTGGCGAAATCATCGTACTGACTGAGAAAAAGCAATTCATGTTTTATCATATGATTCAATGATTAATTGTTAAACCTTGTTAAGTTAGCAGGATAAAGTTTGATTTTTCAATTTCGTGTAGATGCAATGTAAGGCACGTAGCCGCTTTTTTCAATAAGGGTGTGGGTGGGAATTAAATTCAATGAAAGTCAATGTTCTTCCACTTACCAAAGCTTTGATACATTTCCTTATAACCAACAACTATAAAAGTCATTATTTATTTTTTATTTATTCATTCTATTTTTGCTAATAGGGTTCAAATCCAAAGAAATCCTGCAAGGATTTTCTTTTTCCAATAGTCTATTTTTCCACAGAAAAATTTGTCATAATTCCACATCTTTCGCTATGGAATTACATGCACTTAATTATTGTACAATTAAAATTTTGTTTAAATAATATCATTTATATGACACATGGTCCCATGCCATGTACGTTAGCTGCAGAACTGCTGCTCTCTGAGAAAATTCCGACAGACACACCAGAGAGCAGTAATTCTGCAGCTAACTGTACTTATTTAGTCCAACTTTCATTCTATGTGCGATTTGCGTTTTTGGATTAATTTCTCGATGAACAAAACATTTTGCTATGATAAGCTGCCATATGCAGAAGAATGCAGGAGAACGCTTCCTGATAGCTCCTTAACCTAAGGCCACATTACTCTAGATTCTTTGTGTATGGCTGCTCCTGCTCAGATAGTGCAACCTCCATCAAACCTATCAATTACAGCACTGTGTCGTTCCTGTATTCGACAAAACACTATTTCTACGATATGATCGTATCTTATGGTCAAGATCTAGTAAATGAAAGATGCCTACAGATTTCTCAAATAAGAGAAACACGTTCTTTTGATAAATATTTCCAAATATAACTTTATATTTTTTATGCGCCCGCATCGATAGATCCGAGGCGTATGTTGTTTTTGTCCTGTCTGTTTGTCTGTTTATCTGTTTGTATGTCTGTCTGTTGTCAACTTTAACCTTCGCCATAACTTTTGAACCATGAGAGAGAGACTTCGTTCTTGATATGCATACTTCACCAATGAAGGTCTTTCACATGACACCAAGGTCATGACCTTGTGACCTTGACTATGTGACTTATCTGCTAAAAATAGTTACTTTTAGCGTTGTAAAGCGTTGCACAACTACCTACCTAGTGTCTCTGGGATATATGGCACTTTACCTGAGTGCATTTCAAAACTAAAGCGGAAAAGATTTCTTGAGATGAAACCCACAAAAAGTTATTCCTCCTTACCACTGTTCTGGTGTGTTGTCTAATCTGTCATTTTACGATAAACGTGGTAATCATTAAGGACTCTCAGAGCTCTGTAAGATGAGAAGGAGGCTTTTGTTGGATATATTAGTAAATCAGCTACTTCAAAGGCTTGGCTATTTATAAACGGCGACCTAGTTGTGAAAAAAATTATATGAATTGGGTACGTGCAAGTATCACTACAAATTGAAATAAATTATTCATATATTTCAATTTATATGTACTTACTTTTATCGAATTTATACGCTAACTATAAAATATTGACCCACGCGTCCTTGCGTGGGACATTTCCCTCCCTGACGACTTCTATTTCTGTATCCAACAGAACGTAATTTGATCCGGGAATGGATATTTCCTGAGGGTCATAACAAGATAAAAAGAATGCACCTATAAAGGTTACATTAAAAAAAAGCATTACAGACTACTCTGATATTCATCAATACAACCTTTATCGCATCTTTAAGCACACTTTGTACTTTGACATTAATCAGGGAAATACTATAGTTATCTACATAAAAGAAGGAACTGGCCGAGTTACAAAATAAAGAGATGCTGCGATGCAGTGTATTATCGTTGCATGGTATTGTCAACTAGTACAGTACATGTATATTCTTTGTAAAGATATGAGTCGATCTATACTTGTTTTATTTCTATTTTTTTCTGTTGGTGTAAGGCAGCCTTTACAGTTAAATTACAATCCAGTAAATATTAACATTTAAATCAAAGGACAGGAGACAAAATTGGAATGACATTATACATTTAACTTACTAAACACTACATGTCGACATAGCTTTATCTATAATGATGCATGAATCCATCCTGAATTTTTAAGTGACGTATACGGAAATAATAAACAGTATTCGAGCTCAATTAAACCGTCATTGAATACAAATTTTGGAGGAGAAAGAACATAGAGCTCTAAAACATCAGAGGTGGGATCAGATGCCATGAAGGAGTGAGCATGCCCTGTCACCGGTCACACCCGCCGTGTGCTCCTTGTCAACTGAAAAAAATCGTCAACAATTCAGTGTGCAAATAATTGCCTTTTAGTAAGTATAAAAAAAAAAGTCAGTCAGCATTTGACTTAATGATAGATTGTATTCACAGGCACTTAACGGTTTTAACCTTTCCTTTCATAAATAAAAAAAATCTCCCATACTATAGTTATTATTATAGTATAGGGATTTTTACTTTTTAATAAATGAAAGAGAGGTTAAAAACATCAAGTAACTGTGATTGTATTTGCTGAGAAGGTCAATGTACTACCATAGAACTTAAGAAATAAAGACTTTAGACGAAACTGCTGATATTCTTGTTTCATCGACTTGTTTGCAATAACTTATTTCGTTTTCGAAATTGTTCATACGTACTGAGAGAATGCTCCTAGTATTGAATCAACTGAGAGATATAAATCCAGAATGCAGGTGTTGACGGTATATTGCTGCAGAAGTAAATTAAGGAAGTTGATCGTTGAAAAGTTATTTAAAGTCATCACCTAAATCTAAAGGCTAGGTGCATTCAAAAGACAGGAATACCGGTGTTTTCCTTAAAATATACCCACCTTCATATTCAAGTAACAAGGAAAGAAGCCAAAATGTTGGATTTGACCTCCATAACTACCTCCAGCTGGTAAATTCTCATTCCCATATTGATATCTACAGGACAATCCAAAACGATTCTAAAATATTAATGGGTTTTTGTAGAAAAAGGAAAATTTTGACATCCAGTTGTCCCTCGGGAATGGAAAATCTAAATTTTATACTAACCTTATCAACCTTTGAGTCAGGGGTGGAGTGATTGTTATTTGTAATGTATTCTATAGCTACATTTTATATGCTCTTTTTGTTTTTTCATCCGTCCGAGCCAACTATACATATCCATCCACGTGTATTGGCATAGAACTGCAAATCACAGTTTTGACAAAATAGACACTAGTGCAACACAAAATAGTCAAAATGTAATTTATTATTTACACGTATTTTTAACAATGGAACAACCAGAAAGTGGTTTGTCGTATTAGACACTCGGCTTACAATTACTAGTAATACAGTACTGATAACAAAGAAAAAACTCGACTTGAAATAATGAAGAAGAGCCTTCCCATTAGACATGTTCTTTACATTAAGGAAAAAAACCCAAGAACATATTTAGGAAGGACGGGTGAATGATAAGAAAGTACATGTTTAGAGCTTTCATGCTTAAAGCATGTCGTTAATCAGTAAATTTAGCACAAGAAACTTTAGCACTAAAAATGTTTGGACGAACGCATGTGATGAACGACCACACTTTTGTCTGTCTACAGCTAAGTCTCGTCCTGCATTTTTCTCAAACGCACCGTGTATCATATGATTAGCTTTTACTCAAAGCAAAAAATCCGAAATGATTTCATTAGTTGTTAGTTTGTATAAATATTTTAAAGGCGCTATCTATTTCAACGATACAACTGTAACTTCATCTCGGGCCGATAGTGTCCCAGGTGCCACCATCTGGAAACAAGTTGGCGCAAGCGTACTAAACTCGCCGTCTGCTTTAGGCTTGACAGGGCGTCGATGACCTCTGGATGTTTTACTTCCAGACATTTCGTTTCCTCTTGGAATTTCTGGATCCAATTCCTTTATTCTCAATCCATGACCATGAGGTTTCTTCTCCATGTTGGCTAGGTCATTCGTTGTTATCGTTCTTTCGTGAAGCTGCTGCAGCAACTGACGAGCAACTTTTCCTTGTTTAGAATTCGGAGGGAATTCGTTGATGTAAGCTTCTATTGCCTTAACGATGAGTTCGTCATATACCCCCGACACGATATCGATTTTTGGCAGATTAAGGGGCTGTCCAGGTTTTCGGGATCTCGGTGTACCAAATGCCGTTCTCGGAAGGGGAGCATTCATATATCTTTCAAAGTCTTCGCGCCCACTCATTATTGTAGGCATGGTGTTCGGACGAGCCCCAAAATCAGAAATCAATCCCCTCGGAATACCCATACCACCTCCACGAATGTTTGGCAAATCGAATCCTTCTGCAAAGTGTACTTTCCTTCCTGGTTCATTTGCCAAGGTTTTGCGATAAACCTCCATTGCTTTACTTTCCATGGATGAATTTGACGATCCAAGATTTTTTCGCTGGAGATCTCCCGAAATATAAGGGAGTTCTATCAGTCGTGGCGGCGAGGCTTTGCCAGGTTGGTTGGTGCGATTGTCGTTGAAATCCCGCAAATCACCCACTGACAGATGTCTATCTGTATGACACTCGTCATCAGCTCTGTCCTGCATATTGTACGTGGTGACAGTGACTGGTGTAGGCGGGGGAATTACGGGGGAGGATCCATAGAAAAAGGGAAAGTGCTTTCTCGTAACTATCTGCTTCTTCCCGTTGCTAAAGTTACCATCACTTTTAGAAACAGTTGGGAAATCGTCTTCTTGTTTCTTTTTTCTGCGCTGGCTTCTTGAGAGTAGTTTATTTCTTTTCTTAACACTTGAATTACCACTCAATGAGCTTCCAAGACTGTTGTCGTCATAAGAACTCGAACTTAAATCCGTTTTCGACCTTTGAAGACGATCCACAGAAACGACGAAATAAACGTAAGGCATGTCGGAGTTAGTGGGGGATTTGCGGCTTACTGATAGTGGAACCATTTCTACTCCCTTTGGAGGCGAATCTTGTTGGGGTTTTTGTGAAGTATCCGGTATTACGTATGTGTGGGGAGTCCGCGGCATGAATGAGTCTCCAACCCTCGGAATCGGTCTTAAATTAATCGACAGTGTTTTCTGTTTTTCGGCATGTCTTGCTCTTGATTCCTCCAATTTCTGTTGAATAAACTCCATTCGTTTCCGAGTGAGCTCCTTTCTAGTCAAATTATTGACCATTGGCTGCTTCTTGTATTTGACAATTTCAGTGCTCTTTTCGTCATCCGTTTGTTCTCTTGTTTCATCACAAACGTTTGGGGTTTCATTAGATCCCAGACCTTCGGCGGTAAGAATAAAATAGGGAGTGACTTTTGACGCCATCTCTATACTGCTCTCTACGTTAATTCTCAGCCTGTCACTGTAAAAAGAAATTAATAAAAATGTACCATGAATTTGTAACTGCAGTCAAATGTATTGTGATGTCATAATCGATTTACGTAAAACACATTCTAATGAAAATGTTTTGTAAACAGTATTTTGATTGGTTAATAATGATGTTCGTGCAAGAGATGATTGTGACGTAATAATAGAGTGACGCAAAAAACATTATGCTTTATGACGTATTTATAGACCAAAAAGGGAACGAGGCATAGACTATGCTCATTAGATAATTCCACGTAGGTTTTCCAGCAGAGCAGGGGCTTCAAGAAACATTAGAGGTGGGACTAGGTGCCATTAACTTTTATTCAGAATAAAATCTCTTTCTTATGGTGGCATATTTCTGCCCCTTGTGTGCAAGTTATTTTTCTATCAAATATGTCGACATGCAAGATAGTTATCTCAACATGCAACATAAATATGTTGACATGCAAGAAAATTGCAATCAAATAAATATTATAAAAAATCTCAAATATCGCCCACATGTCACATCCAACATGCTAGATGCTTCTTATTTATATTAGCGTGCAAGATAAATATGTTGACATGCAACTTATTTATACTGACATGCAACTTATTTATGTCGACATGCAACTTGGTTATGTTGACATCCAACTTATTTATGTTAACATGCAACTTATTTATGTTGACATGCAGCTTAGTTATGTTGACATGCAACTTAGTTATGTTGACATGCAAGATAAATATGTCAACATGCAACTTATTTATGTCAACATGCGACATATTTATGTCAACATGCAACTTATAAGTTGCATGTCAACATATTTATCTCGCATGTCAACATAACCAAGTTGCAAGTCGACATAAATAAGTTGCATGTCGACATAAATAAGTTGCATGTTAACATATCTAAGTTGCATGTCGACATAAATAAGTTGCATGTCAACATAAATAAGTTGCATGTTAACATATCTAAGTTACATGTCAACATATGTATCTTGCATGTTAACATAAATAAGTAGCATTTAGTATGCTGGATGTCACATGTGGGCAATATTTGAGATTTTTTAAGATTGTTTTATAATTTTTATTTCATTGCAATTTTCTTGCATGTCAACATATTTATGTTGCATGTTGACGTAGCTATGTTGCATGTCAACATATTTATCTTGCATTTCGACATATTTGATAGAAAAATAACTTGCACACAAGGGGCAGAAATATGCCACCATACTTTCTTTCTATGAATACAGCTATAAAATTGTCGAATCCATTGCACTGTACCAATTTCTCAGGATTCCAGTTTGACTAGATAAAAAGAGTAAGATTTTAATGCTTCAAAATCATTGTGTAGGCAGTTAATAATAAAAATGATTAAGGATTTTTTTTCTTAACTTGTTTGTTTCAATGGAATCGATCGCCATTTTGAAAAAAGGGCAATGGTAACAAAGTGTCTCCCACCTCCTTCCTTATACACCAAAACAGCCATGATGTTTTATTGGGGGAAATGGTTCTTGATGACATTGCACTCTATAACTAATACACACATTATGATTTTCCAAAGAAAATTGAACCTGATGCGGGATTTAGATTGGGATTTACGTAGGGGAAATCCTACTCTAAAGCCATTTCGGGAGAGGGTCCTACTTTAGTACCTGTTTTCCGTGGGAAATTTTTTTTCATGAAAATCTTACTCTACAAGACCGGCATCCTGTCTTTTTCTTTACATAAATTACCGCTCGGAGTCATGTTATTCTGCCAGAAAGAAGGCACACCATACCTTAATCGATAGATTTCTTAACGAAATTACTGTAGACAGGTCTTTGTATAGCAATGCGTTGCCAAATTCTAGGATTACCACTGTGTTTTACAGAGGTAACGCCAGGACCACCGCGCTTTTAAAAATCAAAAATGTGAATAATTATGAAACTAAACCAATGCATTCGTCCGAGAAATTTGAGTTACATGTATGCATTGATTGTGATTTCCAGAGATAAAATTAAAAGGGATTTGTCTATATTTGTTACTTTTTATTTGTTTAAGAATGCTTGGCTATCTGTCCTTTCTTCCGTCTGTCAAATATACATGTATATTTGGTATCTGAGGTATAAATCTCTAAGATTTGATTGGGATATATGACCAATGTTATGCTTATTCAGTCCCTTATAAGCTTCTTGATCATAGGAATACATGTATTTAGATTGGGAGAGTGGGAGAAACCTGCTTTGCTCCACCAAAACATTTCATCTTATCTTTTTTTTAAACTTCCTAAATACAAAACTAATGACATAAATAAATAAAAAGATGAATAACTTTGATAAACACATTGATTACATGTTATTGAAGTTAATTTGAACAATAAATTTAAATGCTGAATATAGGTAAGTTTATTAGCGATGGAAGGAAAAGGGAAAAGTTGCTATGTCTGTAAGCAAAAGGGGTTAGAGTTTGAGAAACTGCCGGTAGCTCTCTGACCAAAGAGATTAGGAAATAAGGTCTATAACTCCCTCAACCCTTCACATTAAAGAAAGTGATGCAAATGAAAAACTTTCAGTTCATGAAAAAAAAACTTTAAATATATAACAACCACTAAATATAAAATTGAGTGGGAAACCCTTACTTATGTATACTTGGTCATGTTCTGTTTTTTTTTTATTTAAAAAGTTACGACTGTACTCCTATATACTGCCCGTATGATTATTTAAATTTAAAATTAAAAATGAATTAAATTACACTATTTTTATTATTAAAGTACATTGCAGGTAGTCAGGGTATTCTTTCTTAAGAATACTAAATTAAAAAAAATCAAACTTTTACAATATGTGAAAATGAACAAAAAGAATGAAAATATTATAGTAATCTCAATCAACGAAAATTATTTTTTTTAAAAGTGGGAAATGAAAATGAATACTTACTTTACATTGATATTTGTTTTATCCCAATCCTTTTAGAGGCGTCGGTTTTGTGAAATTTGACATTTTCCTACATTTTTCGTTTTACCAAGTTATATATACTGAAGTTGAATAATAGAACAGGAAAACTTAATCCTATTGCTAGACTAAAATGTTCCTAATTCTTAGATACAAGTTTACCCAGTTTTCCTCTCTCTTCAATTAAAATTGAAAAAAAAATACACGCTAATCTACCAGTTTAATACGGCTTAACAATCCGTGCATGAATATCTAGACAATAAATATATAAAACAGTAAATCTGTATTCGATAAGCTTCTTATTATTTAACAGTTAGTATGCAAGTGTTTAAATGCCTTGCTGGCTCAGTAAATTCTGGAGGCAAAACGACTAGCTCATACTCAAAAGAAAATAAATATTATATTTAAACTCATTGAGGTTAATAATTGTTTATCAAACAAGATTAGCAACTTTTCAAACGGTTTAATTGGTGTCATGTCAGTTTTATTGTATATGACATGTATGACATTCTCGCGAGAGATTTTTGGTACATGAGTACGTCTTACATGAGTACGTCTCTATGATAGTAGGTCAATAGATTGTCTAATGCGATATCGCAGTTGAATTTTCGGATTATCTTTAGGATTCTAAATATCTCTTTACACTATAGAAATTTATTGTGTAATGGTGTAAATATAGGGTTCATCTATTTCAATTTTAAAATCGATTGTCGGACATTTATCCCCAGGATAATGGTCAAAGACACTGAAGATTTCAGGTTGAGTCTTACAGTTTGGATTTCAAATTTTAGATCCAAAGACACATTACTCTTACTGCGTTAAGTACCAGAAAATTAGAACTCTTTCGTGTGCAGGGTACCCGGTGTCCTTAATAGTTTGTCATTTAAAAAAATGAATGATTCTCCCTCCTTAATAATATACTTTGCCATCCATTTATGAATTTGATGCCGATATGTCTTTGAATCAGGATGATCATTAATTCTGTGTAATAGTTCACAACATACTCGCCAATTGATAGAATGGAGGTCATTCATCGGTGACAAAACACTTGCTATATGACGTCAGCATTCAGTGGCCAATATTCCAGATTCTTGACATATTTCTATGTCCAAGAAATTAAACACATTGGTCGACATTACTTGTCACAGTAAACAAACAAATAATAATAAAAAATAAATTAAAAAAATCAATAAAAACTGCAGGCACGTAGCATCGTTTTTGAAAGTGGGGGAGCCAACCTAAGAAATTTTTTTTTTACTTACCTGAAAAAGTAATGTAGATCTATAATTTTAGCATTGTCTTCTTATATCTGTATATACTGGAGGAAAAGTTGAATAAGGAATTCAACGTTAAAATAGAAATAAAGTACTTCACAAAGAATTTCATTTTTACAGAATATCGACAGATTTTTGTTTCAGAAATTAAAGGAATTAAATAAAATCTTTGTAATAAACAATGACAGAAATATATAGACATTACAATTTTATAATATTCAAGCAAACCAAGAAGAGTATATAACTGGAACTAACACATCCATCTCTACATTGTAGTGTAAACCGTAGGTTTAAGCTGTGTTAAAGCAAGATGATAGGGTTTTAAAGAAAAAAAGGATTTTCTACACCAAAGCCTGTTTTTGTAGATCATTTAACACAATTTGGAGAATAAAATCAATATTCAATATCCAATTTGATATAAAATTGATTTCGCCTTTAACCTATTTATGGATAGGTAAACAATTATTGGAACAAATGGATCACTCTTATTTACAATATCGTATTTGTTAAGTAAACTACTAAACTTTATCAATCAGTCAGATTAAAAATGTCATCTCTATCAAGATAACAAATATTCAAGTGAGTCTACAACAATTTCCCCACTCTTTGTCAAACTATGTGCAATTAACATCGGGATCGGTGTACTTGAAAAATACAAACACGTTTGTTGCATAAACCAAAGTTTCAGTTTCAGCGTGTTACTACTGTTTTTGGCTGTTATTATATTACTATTTGTAGTACAACTGCTAGTTTTTCAGTTTTTGTATTGAATATCGAACCAAAATGTCTTCCTATAAGAAATTTATGAGACTCTGTGAAATGTGGCCGAAAGATGCATCGAGAAGAAAGGACCTTGGTCAATTCCTTGAAAGAAAAGTTATCAAAGCTTTTTCTAAAGGAGAACAATCAACTGTCGATGAAAAGGAGTGCAATGAAATGTACGAGGCACTTGACAGAATTGCGAACAACAATGCAATGAGAAAATATCCAATGGAAGATAGTGTTAAGTTAACAGTGAGTCATCTAGACTTAGAAGGCTGTCATTTGATGAACTCTATAGCCAGGGAAGAAGAATATAAGGAGAGATTCAGTACAAAATTTAATTCAATGCTTCCAGGTTTCCTAAGGAGAGGACACGTACCACCAAAGTCAAAGGAATAAATTAGTATCGATTGTTAATATGAAATAAAATGTATTTCAGTGAAATGTTCATTTCGTTAGATATTGATAATGCAAAATAAATAATTTAGATTGTATTCACTTGCTTGTGTATTGTCATGATTCTTCCAAAGTAGTTTCACTCTCAGTGGCATTGGCATTTTCATATTCTGCATTAAAAAAATGTTTTTTTTTATGACATTCAAAAATTGTTTATGGTGACCATATGCTCATAGTGTGAGCTTTATTGGGCTCTTCCCTGGAGTTGAAGAGTTCCACTAAATGAAGGACCTGTGTGCAATAATTTTAATGTCTATTTAAGAATTTGTCCTCTTCTAAAACAAATTTTGATGGAAAAAAATCTGGAATTTATGTTTCCTATTTCCTAATTTATGTATAATTTTCTTTGAATAATGCAAAAATTTTCATAATTTGATATCTTCCCAAAACCGCTGGTAATGCATGCTGATTTTTTGTCTATGAACATCTGATGGCACTATAATCTTTAATTAAGAATATCTTGGAAAAATTATCGGTAGGTAAAGAACCTTGCATATGTCCTTAAGTAATAAATGGTGTATTTTTGATAAGTTCAGACTAACTAAAATTAAAAGATCTTTATGTTTGTTTTGTTTGTTATATAATTATATAACTTTCCTGTAAACTACACAATTTAAATCAATTGTGTTTCATAGATATCAGAGATTTAAAACAATTACCGATTTATTTCCGATGTGGAAAAAAATATCAGACACAGTTTAAAGTCATTTAAACTAAAGAAAAGGGGGGGGGGTATTTAAGTTGAAAATTGGTGAAAAAATTAATTTGAAAGTAGATAGCAAATATCATCTTATTCTACACTTAAACTCATATTTTTAATTTTTAGCTCAGATATGCCATATATAGCTTTAAGCTTTATGGAAAAATTATCTTGTCTTAACAACTGCTTAAGAGACAAATTACTTTACCAGTAATGTTTATAAACTTAATAGCTCTTAAATGATCATTCAAAGTCATTCATTTTCAGAAGTTTCATTATTTAAATTATTAATACTAGGAGGTTTCCAAAGGGAACATATATGCATACAAATCTTAGCCAATACAAATATAATCTACCAAGTTTGATGAATATTTAGATGAGACCTTAGGGATAACAAACAATAATACAAACAGTAAGTCTGTTTTAAACCGCTATAGCTAAATATCCAGTAATGTATGAATGTATCACATGCAGGGACCTGAAGCATGGATCGATGATGTACAATACCACAATTTTTATTGCCCCCCCTCCCCCCGAACTAAATTAGGTAAATTAAATGATCTTAAAAATGTAATTTCCCCATCAATAACATTGTTATGTCATTCTGTGTTATCAGCTTGTACAGTTTATTAGGCCAACTAGACTAGCTGCTACAGTCTTGTATGGAGCTCATGTGATATATATGGTAGCTAGGTCATATTGCAGAGATTTCAAACAACTTATTGAATATAAATTAAAACATAAATTTATAAAAGACTGACAATTCCTACAAAAAATTTTACTGAATAAAAGTCAAACTGAAATCTCTATATCTCTTTTTCATAACATGGTGGATCAATGGTAAAACTTGAGATTAAAAGAAAAATCATGTTTGATGCTACAGTCAAACCCCATTACCGGTATTTTGAATTTGATAGGGCAGAGAATATTGAAGATATCAAGAAATACCGGTAAAAACTTCAAGAATAAGTGGTTGTGACTTTAACACTGTTTATCATATATATTTCATTTTCATATGTATTAATTGTGACAAGACCTTTCTTTGAATATCAACATTTTTAACCAAATGACAAAGTTTCCATTTTTTTTCCTCAATGACTTCAAGTTTAAAAGTTATCTTACCCTTACAGTGCATCTGTATACATTTAGATGACACAAACTATGGGTTTTAAATCATAACATAGAACACTACTTTTATTTTTTATGATTTTATTAAATTTGAAATGTACATATCTGAATGTTGCCAGATGTTTTCAATCTCATAAAAAAATGTTCATAATCTAAAACGTGTGTTCTATTCTTTTAAAAAATAAATTGCATTTTAAACTCATCAATACCAATATATATGAAAAATAGATTTTTCTCTTTCTTGTAGTGAATGCATGAACAAATATTACACATGGATTGTATATTGTTTTGCTAAGTGATTTAAATTTAGAATTAAGAATACTGTTTACCAGGTAAAGTTTTTCTCTTAAATTCCTTTGAACATTATGCAAAGTAAATTAAAGTAAAAAGTATAAACTACAACAGTTTTATTACAAAAGCAAGAAAATTACATATACAAGAATTGACATGACCTGCACTTTTCATTTTGACCTTGCTCAAATGCCCTTACATGTACTTTAGAATGCTGATGCAAATTCTTAAGATAATCAATCTGTAGATCATCAAGTAAGAATTTCTGCAAAAACCATTCTTGCAATGCCTGGGTCCTATGTCAACAAGTTGCAGCTGGACCCTTGGCCATTTCCAGTCAATAGGTCATGGACTGTTGATAGTGATGCCTTCTAAAAAAATGACAAATCTTGATTGTTTTTCTTATCTCTCAACCAACCACATTACATCATTCTATGATAAACAACTTTTAACGTGCATTTCAGGTGTCAACTAAAACTTTCTGTTTACATCAACTAACTATTCATTACATCTAACTATCCATAAAAGCTTCAATTTGATTGGTGCTTCTCATTGAGAGAAGCAAACCCTAAAATACTGAATGAAATTTGCGAGGGGTCCCCACAGCAACAAGTTGACTCAGGACCCCTGACATTGCAAGGATGCTGCAAAACCCGTAGTTAAAGGTCAATTATGCCATTGACAAGATTTTACATTTCATCTGGTCAAGAACAATCTTTTTGTCTTATGATGAACTGTATAATAATCTGCATTTATAATTTTATAATGCCCACAAGAGAATTCTAAACCTGTGATCTTGACCTTGTGGAATGACCTTAATTCAGGGTTTGATATGCAATCTTGATCCCAATTCTTGTATTTAAAAAAAAATTCTTCAAAGATATGTCATAAATATGTGGGAAGAATTTAAGTATTCCTAGATACATGTACCCAAACCTTGGTTTGCAAAAGTTCTTATTAAATATCTAATAATTTACATAACATGTATAAAAAACACTGAAAAGTGTCCATGGTAAAAATGCCAAGTTTACCAAGTAAATAAACAAGATGTGTTTTAAAACACAGATGCCCCCGTATGTTAGGCCATGGCGAGGGTCAAAATCTCTAAAATGCATGCAAACTCCAAAGGTCAAGGTCAAAAAGTGCAGGTACCCAAAGAAAGGTCCTGATACAAAAAATACACTGTTGAAAAATGACAGCCCCAGAAAGTAATGACCAAGTTTACAGTTTTTTAAAAATTGGGTTAAACTCTTAGGTCAATGTCCAAAAATATACCAGATGAAAGGTCTTGTCACAATATATACCAGTACACTTGTGAAGTATGAAAGCCTTAGCTCTAATTGTTCAAAAGTTATGACCAAGGTTAAAGTGTGGTATTTTTTTTTGTAAAAGTAGGTCAAACTTCAAGGTCAAGAGGTCAAATTTGGTGGTATCCAGAGAAAGGTCTTGTCACAAGGAATACACCTGTGAAAAATGAAAGACATAGCCCCACTCATTCAATGGTTATTAGCTAGCTAGGTTAAAGTTGACAACAGACAGACAGACAGGACAAAAGCAATACTAGTATTCCCCGGGATCTTTCGATCCGGAAGCATAAAAATAAACTTAATTTACATGGTTAAAAATCTGATTCATACACAAGGAATGTAGCATTGTACACAAATAATGTTTTACATTTGGACACAAAATAATCAGAAAATTGAGCTATCAACATATTAATAAAGTCCTGAATGCAATTATATGTAAAGCCTGAAATATCATGCCATTTTCTAGATGTAATGTAATCAAAATTAAAAAAAAAAAATCAGTCTGACTGCATTTCTTGCATGAAATGAAATACCGTAACTTCACAATTATGAAAATAAATAAAATAAATCCAGAACAAGATCTCATCAATTCCTTGATTAAAAGTATGTTAAGGAAAACAAAGGTTTCTCAACATAAACTGTACTCTAAAATTTCAAAAATGACTGATCACAAAACTGTGTATTTTATTTATACAACAAGTTCTTCCTTTTCTTCAAAGTCTCGCAGTTTTTCCAAAATATCTTTCCTAGGAATTTTTTCTAAATCCAATTTCAGCTGGCCAAGGGTGTAATTCTGAAAATTCTTTGAATTTTGAATCAGCTCCAAGAATGGACTTTCAATCACTCTCTTCTGCCATTTTTGCTTGATGGTGTAAATCATTCCAAAATTCCAGCCATGAAGATGAGCTAGTCTCTCCCAGTTCAAGCTGCTTCCGGCAAAGTCGAGTTGTGACTGGATGTACTCTATGACAATGTGACTCAGATCCATCAAGGGGAGGTGATCATAATTACCACATGCATCCGAAGCTCCAGCAGCTATAAATAAAACAAATACTAGTACATTTCCTTAGTTCTCATATGTAGGAATTTAAAACTGGACCTAATATATTGTATGCATGTTGCAGTACTGTGGAATCATTTTAATTTGTGGAGGTCCATGTTCATGGGCAAGGAAATTTTTGTAAGACTGTAATTTTTGGGGGTAAATTTATATACAGCTGATTTAATGAATAAATCAGTTGATAAAATAATTGTTGGTAGAAATGTAAATTTGTGGATTAGAGTATTAACCTAAGAAATCCACAAACATTTGTCCCCCAACAAATATTGATGATTCCACAGTAACTGTCAAATAGTCATCAGTCACAACACGCTGGGTGAATAATAATTTGGTTAATTAAATACTCTTAAAATAGAATTAAAAGGGGACAATACACCAACCACAATCATTGCTATCTGGTTTGTTGTATGGTTTTGCTGGCATTCCTGATGAAGCTCCACCAATGGAATGCTGCAATGATAAAAATCACATCATATCATTGTAAGGCATATACTTCATAGACATGTAAATACTCTACCAATATCACAATTTCTCGTTACCAAGGACTGCTATTGATGAAATGTTTATACAAATTGGTATTAAATTCTGATCCAAACTTCAATATTGGACTATATATTTAATAAAAACAATCAGTATACTTATCAATTCTAGTGACAACCTACATGTATTAATTAAATTCTAATTTAAATTACAACAAATACACATGTACCAGTAATAAATCTTTTGCATGGGACAGACTTAAAACTTACTAATCAACAGGGACAGCATATAATTTAACTATGGTTTAAGAATGAATATGACCTTCCAAAGTGAAGTCCATGCATTAAAAATCAAGGTCCAAATTCATCAATTTTCAGAACTGACAGGTCTTGTACATGTGACCTTGAATTGTCTTAATGATCTTTGTTCTGGGTCAAGACACCATCGGGCCAATTATGATCTTCCAAAGTTATTCCATATTATGTTTTATTTTGATTTTCAATGCAGGGTTACTTCTTCAAAGCTGGAAAAAATCTTTGAAATTTGTGACCCAAATACCCAAAATTGGCATAAGGAAAAATGAAATTAGTCACAAACAATCCCCGTTTCAAAGTACATGTATAAGCATCTTTTGTTTTCCCCAAAACTTGAAAATTTATCCCCATAAAAAGATATTATTCACATAATTGTTGAATTTGACACTGACAGTGACACCCCCTACTTACTGGACTCTGTAGAGTGGGACAGGAGCAGGAGTTCTGGCCTTGCCTCTGGAAAGGTCTGGGGTGTACAGGATGGCTTGGGAAACTTTTACGTGGGGTATTCTGAAAGCTTGGAATTCCTGATAATGGTGGATAAGTGTTGATTGTGCTGACCTTTGTGTTGTCTATTTATAAATACATGTATTGCACATTATATATAGCATTATGATTAAACAGAAAATGTTCTTTAGCACATAGTGTTTCTAAAATTGTTTTACCTATGTTTGATTGTTGAGTACTGGTTGAGTTTACAGGTATATTTCTCTGGAATGTTGGGACTGGGTAATCTCTCATTCTCTGATCCAAATCCAAAATTTCACGTCTAAACTCTGGTTGACCAAAGTTATTAGTAGGTTGTTGATGGAAGTAGTTCAACCTTGAAGGGGAACTTTGATGTCTCGATATGGCATCTCTTTGCAGATGTGGCTCTGAGCCCTTTTCAAGGTTTGATGTATGAATTGGATGTACTTGCTGTGCCATTTGAGAGTCAGGTAATGAATGCTGTAGAGCAGGAGGAAACAAGTTGGAACTGTCAATGGTTCCACAGGTACTGGAAAAAGAGTTCTGCCTGATGGGAATGAAAGGCAAATCTTGACTACATTCATGACATAAAGAGTAGGAAAATGTCATTGCCTCTGGACCAGAAGAACTTGGAATACTGAAACAAAGTGGGACTGATATTGGTGATGCCAGGCCAGTTTGATGAGGAACAATGCTGAATAGCCTGACATTATCTTTTGTTTGGTTACATTTCTGACAGCGAATTGAACAGTATGCCTGCTGGTAGGAAGTGGCATAACTCAGCTGAGAATCTTGTTCAGTTACCCTTTGGCAGGATTCATAATACATTGCTCTGTCACTGCTAGACTCTCTCTCTCCTAAATTGCAAGACTCTTGCATTGGTACTGGTAGATTAAAACAAGACAATGTGTGGGAGCTTTCAGTTAAGGTGACACTGGGGCTAGATATTGGAAGCTGACCTGGGGCCTGTGGACTTTGTGTAGATTGAAGCTGATTCACCAGGTCCTTCTGCCTAGGACTCTCTCTCACCATCAAAACATTCTGAAGGGGACTATGACCAACATGCAAATCAACATTATCATTTAGGCTGCAAGGGCCTTGTTTTCTCTCCACATTGTTACATTCCACAGGTTGGGTAATCTCTACACTGCTTTGCTTTACCCTCGGGTGTGTTACACAAGGCACTGAGTGGAACTTTTGGTTGTTGTCTGATACTGCTGAGCACTGTGTGCCAGGTATCTGGAGACCAATGCTCTGTCCTCTTCTTTTGTGGTCATCTCTAGCCAATATCTCAGGCAGAGAAGAGGGAGATTTATCTTTCTGTGGACAATCTCTGTTTCTTGGAATGTCGGCTTGTTTTCCATCTTCACTCGGTAAAACTACCCGTAATTTGGTGCTTAATTTTTCCACCATTAAATTGGCATTTTCTGTGAAATAAAATAAAATGCTACCTTATGATGAAATTTTTGTCATTTGCTTGCAATCAATGTTTAAACATTTTTTAGTTGGGACTTGAAAACTATTGGAATTTTTTAGATAAAATTAAAACAATCAGGCCAGCCAAAACAAAGTCAATGCCCTGTAAAAATGCATTGTACTGAAGTCAACAAATGTATTAATGACTTAAAAATATCAGGAAAAAGAATGAATTTAAAGGACTCTTAACTTTACTTATCAGGAAATATATGTAGTATAAAGCTAAAGAAATTTTACTTTAATTTTAACTCATAATCTTCTTTAAAAAAAATTTTTTTGCAGATAGCTCTGCTGTTCTGCTTGTACCTGTTTGAGGGATATCCTCAGCCATTCTGACCGTCCCTTCCTTCCCACTGCTGGACAGGGATGATCCAGAGTCCTCAGAATCCAGGGATTTTATACTGTCTCTAAAGGAATTGTGGGATTCCTGAGGATCACATGAACCTGAACAAACGGTTTGAAAATGATAGAAATAAGCCCAAACACATGAAAAAAAAAATTTTCATTGCCTTAACAACATTATACCCACTTGTTTGTCTGGTAAAGTTGTCTCTGTAGATGGAGTCTTTATCTACTGAATTCCACTCGTCGCTGCTGAGTTTGTTGGCGGCCATTTCTAGTGATGTTCCTGCCTTAGGGGACACACCTCCATTGATTTCTGGGAGGAAAAAATAGAATCAGATCTTTATTAGTTAAAAACATGGTTCTCTGGCCATCACAAGCTTTACTTTGAGGGAAATGGATTAGCATATGTTGTTGAGTAGAATACAGAGCGTACATCAGGCAAAAACTTCCAAAAATTATAAATAAGGAGTTGTTTATCAAGCAGAAAAAAATGCTTTGTTGATGACATAAAGAGCAATAATTTTAATGTACCATCTGATTCCGTAGGTTTGCGCTTCACCAGAGGAAGTTCCCATATCTGTGTGGCAATGTGGGATATGTTGTCTGTGGTAAGGTCGTGTAACGTACATGGTTGGTCCTCCGTGATGTCATTTAAGAATTCTTGGATTTCCTTCTCTTTGATTTCATACTTAATAAACACAACCCTTCCAGACTTAAAATAATCTACAAAAATTACAATACATATTATATTTATTGTAGTCATGTTGTTTTTTTTTAAATCAGTTTTGACCGAGGGATGCTTTGTAACTTGTTTGAAATGTAAAAATTTTATCACAAGGACAGATCTACATGTAATCAGATCAGCTGAATAGTCAATTCAGGTAAATATCAAATCATGTCAGATGAAAGAACATATATTTTAGTAAATTTTACTTCAGTCCTCAGTTTGATGGAAGTAAAATGACATATTTTCTCTACCTCTTATTTTATTCAACAGTCTTCTGGATTTCTTGTCATCTAGAATGTGATGAAGTGTCTGGTCCAGCACAGTGATAATTATAGTACTCCCCTCACTCAGAGTCTGGGCCACTCGCTGACTGTCCTCTGGGCCTAAATAGTAAAAATAGAATGTAACCCTTTCTTCTTATAATTAAAGATTTCATAGTTTTTACTTTCTTGTACAATTAATTGAAAATTCTTTCACCTTAAAAGGATAACCCTGTATGTAACTATAACCTTAAATTGAATTTTTGTGGCAATTAATGATAGATTTACTATATAAATATAAAAATATTACCTGTGAGACATTCTACTCTAAATGCTCTACAAGTATGGTATTTTTCCTCAAACTTCTCCTTTATCTTGTCAACCTGGTTCTTCACTGCTTCATCTCTTGATAATAAAACCACTAAAATGATAAAACAATAGAAATGTAGATCATAACACATTTAAATCATCATTGCTGAGAGTACATTTAAAAAAAAAAAAAAAGCATATTATTTCATATTTTGGGCAATTTACTTTTTTAATTCATTTGGGGGGGGGGGCATGGTTATCATTCTATCTGAGCAAAATATTTTGCAGGTAAATGAAATCAATAACCATAAACTATACACTAAGCACATTAGCTGAGATATATCTTGAACAATGAGAAATGGAACAATTATATCATTACCAATCTCGACTTGACGGACTAAGGCCGAGTGATATGTTTGATTGTTATTACATTACATCATTGTATAACTGATATTGTAATTTTTGTGGAGTAAAATGGTTTTTCCATTCAAAGATAACCTACTTTATTCTGCTTCTTAAATTGAACACTAAAATCTTAAAGTTCCGATAAGATTGGACATTAAACATTAATTCCTTTTTTAAATATTTATAATATATCCTCTTTCCTTCTTACTTACGTATGACTACATCAATGAATTCTATGCAGTGTTTCAATTTAAAGGCAAAATTGAATACCTGATTATAAATAAAATGCTGCGCAGTTTAAATGGCAAACTCATGAATTGATGAAAATGTAACTATACAAATTGTCCTCACCTCTCTCCATCCTTCATTTGCACTATGCAAGATGACAGGTGCCAATGAACACAACAAGTAATGGGTTAACGTTTGATTTTGTAAATTAAAAACAAATTTTTTTGTTGACATTCGCAAAAAATTTCAAAAAGATAACTTTTTTGTTTATCTTCCTGGTCTAGGAATTTCCATTATTTTCATTCAAATAAAGTCGGGTTTGGGATGCAAAATTTAGAACTCTTTTTTCCTAGAAGGGCAGATTAGTGTGTGCCAACATTTCAGATTTTTTCTTGTCGAAAATTGAAAACGAAAAGTTACCAATGTAATAAGATGACAGGTGATCCCAATAAAGGACTACCTCTTCCGAGCGGACCAGCATCCCTGTGTTTTGATAAAGATGTGTTTATGCAAGTAGGTATTTAGAGCATAAGTAGACTGTTTACACACAGAGTGACAGACGGACAGAGGCACCTTATGATAAGGCTTATCAACTCTTTTACATGTTCAATAAATACACAAGAGGGGAACCGAAAGTAGCAAACGACTTACTCGAGGAAATTTGCAAAAATCTTTGCATACACTTTGCAATCACCTATGACAAGAAATTATTAGCATAATCAAACAGTTTGGGTAAAAAAGATTTTTAATTTGGAGAAAACAAATATTTTATCAATTCTATATACAAAAAGCCTAAGCGTCAGACTGAAGTTCAGTTTCCAGATTGATTTTGATGAGACCTTTGAAAAATGATGAGAAAAAAATAATATGTTTTACGGTGTGACCGTTTGGGCGAGTGCAGTTATACATGTACCATCAAAATCACTCTAAAAATTGATCAGCCACTTCAAACATCAAGCCGCACGAGACATCTCGACTAGCTGTGACGTCACACGACGTCACTGAGCTCGTCGGAGCTTACGGAGACAGCCGAGCGTCTGTTTGAAACTATAGACCTAGTGCAATTTTGGTTGAAAAACATTAATTGTAGAGTTATTCTTTGTTTCTTTAAAAGATTTCTACAAACTGATCAAGCCTTTAATGCTTTACGTTATTATTTATTTATTCATTTATTTGCGCAAAGGACATTGGGTAGTGCAGGGATTCTGGGAATGTTTTACAGAGAAATCTGGCTGACGTATGTACAGAATTTCAAATTTCCTCTGTTCTTACACGTTAGTCTATTGAGCTCGCTTTCGCGACGCCAGCTGAGCTCGCTATATTGGGTGTAGAGTGATCAGAGTTGAGATTTTTATACATCATGATGCATTGTCTCAGCGAGATTCGTAGCGACAAAAATTTTGGTCTGGCATCCACTACAAATCTCAGTCAAGTCCTGTACAACATGATTTGGGATTTTTTTTCAATGACTTCATCCGCTTGTTTCATTACGGGCTGAAATGAATTAGCTTTCCGCTTCAACTTTTTCCCTTGAACATCCTTTTAAGTCTCTATCACTATTAAACATTTGTTTCTTAAATTGCCTTTAAATGGTTTAAATGCAACAAAATATAAAGTTCATCATTTTTCCTATAATCATCCCATTCATTGAAACCTCCGATGCTGAAGAGTTCTGCACTAGTCTGCTTTGAATAATTCGTACTACTACTATTTCCTATAGGAATGAACTATAGTACAAATTATTCTAAGCAGACTATTGCAGAACTCTTCAGCGTCGGAGGTTAGACGAATAGCAAACAGCCATGAAAAATAAACAACTTTATATTTTGCTGGATTTAAACCTATTGAAGGTAAGAAACAAATGTTTTATAGTGAGAGACTTAAAAGGATGTCCAAGGGAAAAAGTTGAAGCAGGCAGCTAATTCATTTCTGTCCGTATTGATTGAAACGAGCGGTTGTAGTCATTGCAAAAAAGCCCCGAATCGTGTTGTACGGGACTGGGCTGAGATTCGTAGTGGATGCCAGACCAAAATTTTAGTCCCTAAGAATCTCACTGAGATTAGATACATTGATAAGATTATTTCATTATATGTGAATTCAATAATCAATAGTTCCTTAAGTTACCCTCTGTTTTTAAATTTTAAAGAAATTGTAACATTTTAGCATTATTTTTAGAGATTCAGATTTCAATGATTACATTGTATTTATATGTAATACATGTTTAATGTATAATAATCAATCCTTCTTTAAATCCAGGAGAATTTTGATGTGGACCAGTTTGTGATTGAGTGCCGTAGAAGAGTTCCACTAGAGAACCTCCGAGATGACCTGAACACTTATTTGAAGATACTAAGGAGTGCAATGATAGAACTCATTAACAAAGACTATGCAGACTTTGTCAACCTGTCTACAAATCTGGTCCGTTGGTTTGGGTTTTACACTTAATATTATACTTGATACATTGTTTTTTTATGAATGACTAGAAAAAGAATTGATTTTGATAAAATGAAGAATGTTGTTTACAAGTTCCTTTTTGCAGAGAAGGTATTTTTTTTTTGCAATAAAAGAAAATCTTATCTAAGCTATGTTATATCTTCGAAAATGTTTACTTTAAAAACTTTGGGTAAATAAATATTTCTTATTAATATCTAGCAACTGAATCAGAATATTCATTTCATCTAGAAATTTTATTTTTAATTTTCAAAGGTTGGAATGGATAAAGCGATTGGGAATCTGACAACACCACTAGATCACCTGAAGGGAGAGATCATGGTGGGTGACTAAACCTACAGATTTTTTTTTTTTTTTTTTTTCAACAAAAGTACTTTTCAGTGATGTCAACTCTGTTTTAGTATCAATGGCCCTGATCATTAGTTATGTCTTTAAGTATTTTTGTTTATAGACATAACTACAAATGATGCATGCTAAACTTAAATTAAGGGGGATAACTATGTGGACATATCTATATCTTATAAGGCTCTCTGCTATACAAATAGTTTATATTTTTATAATAATTTTTTTTAAACATATAGACTGTGAAAACAGCAATGGAGGATGCAATCCAGGCAGTGGAAGAGAAATTAAAGAAGAGGGAACAAATTAGACAGAAAAAGGTGGGTACTTTTGAAAATGCAAGAGACTTTAAGAGTATGTAAGAGGAAAATAGTGGAACAAAAGTGTCATATACATTTATTAATAGATGTAAATCAGTTCTATAACTGTGATGACCTGTATTGTGTGTATTATTCTAGGCATCACTACAGAGGCTGATGAATATCATTCACTCTGTTGAGAAAATAGAAAAATTACTGGGAATTCACTCCAGGGACAGCAGTTCTACATCAGGGTAAATATGAATAACCTTGATATTTTCTAAGTCTTTTGTTTTGTTTATGATCATAACCGGGTAACAGTAGTATAGATAAAGATCAAATTCAGTTCTTGATTATTCTAAAACTTGTTTGAGGTACCTCTCTTGCTTTCCTTGTTTGTAAACTCATGTTTAAATATTTTTAAAATATTGAATGACACTTTGGATTAAAATGACATTTGTCATGGAATGGTATGTGAATATTTAACAAATCTTACACATTTTGATTACTGTTGAATACTTTTTTCTGTGTGTGATAAATTTATGCTATGTAAGTGGTCAAAGATGCTATGGAAATTTGTTCTTTTGTTCTCAAAGTGCATCTTAAGTAAAAACTGTGTTTTCATCATGTGTTAACTTTGTAGACAGTTAAATGGACAGTTGATAGAGAGAGTTGCCAATGAATTCAACAAGCTTCAGTTCTATGTCACTAAGAGCAAAGGACTCCCTCTGGTAGAGGAGATCAAACCGGTAAAATTATCTACTCAACTCTACCTACGGACAGTGTATCTGTTTGATCAGCTACTCTACTTACTTGTGTGCTAAATATTCTAGGTTTTTTACACATGTGGATACCTTATTTTAATACAATAGATCAGTAAGAAAAGTTCATTTTTTAAAATCTTTGAATTTAGGAGTATTGTTTTATCTTTAAATATTAGTATTCATGCTTCAAATGCAGTAAGGAAGAGGACTTGCTACCTTCAAGTAGATTGACTATCATAAGAATGTTAATATGTTAAAAGAACATTCAAAGAAGTATCTGTATTGTTCACTGTAGTTTTATGGTACATACATATAGTTCTAAAGTTTATCTTTTTAATCAATAGAGGATAGCTAACATCACGACAACACTCCAGTACAGCTTGGAGGGGCAGCTCGTCGAGGGGCTCCAGAAGGGGAATCTTCAGGTTCTACACCAGTGTCTCAGGACATATGCACTTATCGACAAAATCAAGGATGCAGAAAATCTTTTCAGACAAAACATTGTGAAACCTTACATGGAAGAGGTATATCTTGTACAGCAAAGTAACATTTTGCCTTTTGGTTTTAAGTTTGTTATTTGTTAACATTTAATTAATTTAAATGGCTCAATACATTTTAATATCCAATAATGTTACTTTAACATGTTTAGGCCTAGGTAAAAGGCTATTAGATAAGAATGCTTCATTGAAAAAAAGTTAGGAAGACTACATTCCATATGCTTTGTTTTACAAAGTTTATATTAGTTTGGTGCCTTTAACCTTTATTAAGTATAAATCTAAAAATGGAGAATGGAAATGCATTTTGAAATTTTTATAAGCTGTAGAGAAATATTTCAATACTAGGTAATAAGTGAAAAGTGTGTGAAAGCTAATGGTTTGGAAGGAATGTATGGTAAAGTGTTGGAGTTCATGCCGAAGCACTGTCGTCTGCTTAAGGAGGTGACTCTGTCTGGGAGCTCAGGGTAAGAAAGAATTCTTAAACATTCCTTTTATGTTAAAAAGATTTTTAAAAATCTCGATCTTTCATGATGTAGATGTATATTTCTTATCTTGACCTTTGTCCTTGTTCCCTATTTTATTTCATAGAAAAGTTTTTATTTTTTTAAAATTTTTGTGGCTCTGTTATCATGTAGAGAAAAATTTTATTCTACAACCATTTTGTGACTTCTTGTTTTCAAGTAACATTACTTTGGTCCTTGTTGCTTCATTTAAATTTGATTTTGTTTTGCTGAAAAATGGATCTATTTGATACTGAAAAATGCAGATATGAAAAATTGAACTCTGAGAAAATTTTACAGTACAGGAGCTAGGTTACTTTTATCGATCAATATTTTTTTATTACTCAAGCACCAGAACTAATGTCATGTTTCCATGTATAAGTGAAACCAGATGTTTTGTTAAGCAGGTCCTCTGAGGTTGTCCGAGGATTTGATTTTCTGGTTAATGCTGTATGGCCAGAGATTGTAACCAATATCGAAGCCAGGACACACTCCATTTTTGCTCCAGGGAATCCTGATGTTTTCCATAAAGTAAGCTTTTACTTTACAAGAAATTTGATAATATTTACAATGTCTGTAAGAAAAGGAAGAAGCCTTACTCTGTGGAAAGCAGAACAGAGAAACTTTAGTTAATAAAAAGAAAATTAACCAAAACTGCAAAATGCTTGTACAGCTGCAAAACCATATTTTTTCATCTACATTTTGAACAAGAAAATCATAAAAAATTGATAAGATTTTAAAGTTCTACAATTTTCTCCATTCAGAGGTTCAAAACTAGCATGCAGTTCTTGGATGATTTTGAAAAGCAGTGTGGGACACAGGCAAGTGTCAAACGTTTGCGCGACCATAGCAGTTACCATGCTTTCATGACCAAATGGAGTTTACCAGTTTACTATCAGATAAGGTTTGTACTGTTATTTTTACTTAGGCATTTTAATCAGCAATATAGCCATCTGTTGTGAGGCTTTTGAACTGAAGTAACCTTGAACAATGTCAGATTTACTTTCTTGTACAAGAAATGTAAAAATTTGTTGGGTTAATTTTCATATAATGAAGGGATAATCTGATAAAATTTACCATCCTGGATATACTTGTAAGTACAATGTAGTGGTATCTGAAAGTACCAATAATCTACCTATACATGTACCAGCAACCATTGTGCATTTGGAACTCATTTAAATGAACTGAAATGTATGTACCACAAATCCTCTAACATGTGCCCTAATTATGCACATTTTCCAGTGATTTGATGGACACAAATACTGAAGTTTTGAAGACATGAAGGGAGTCAGGATGTCTTCCCATTGTACTCTAAGTACTGTAAAATGTTAATAATGGTATATGTTTGAATTTCACATCTTATTCAGGTTTCAAGATATTGCTGGGGAATTTGAGTCAGCATTGGACATTCCATTTAACAAAGCCTCAGGTATAGATATGTATAGAATGTTTTTGGAAAATTCACAATTGTGATTAAAATATCATTCTCATCTAGATTACCATTTCTTATATTATGCATACATAAAGTAAATTTTTGAATTTGGGGATTTAAAAAAAACATTTTTCTCTTTATAATCTGTTACAAGTGAAGTCAGAGCTATTGCTTTATGTTAAACTTTCTTTGGAAGAAAATAACATTAACATGTACTTGGTTGTTGTCCATTAGGCAAAAAAAAAAATTAAATTCTTGGTTCTCAGGCCCTCCCTCATCTCTTCCAAGGGTGCCTCATTGACCCTTTTTATTGCTAAATCAATAAAATAAAAACAACAAATCACCTCCCTCATCATTTTTTGAGGTTTTGTACAATGTAAAAAGCTGCCTCATCATGTTTTGGGGACAATAAAAAGTAAACAAAAAAAAAAATAGCCTCCCTCCCTCATCATATTTCTTGAAAAAAGGCCTGAAAACCAAGGAATTAATTTTGCATGGCCTTATTTAAAATATTTGTACAGTGTATGTCATGACATTGAACTCAAATGTTTTCTCTGCAAAAGATGTTAAAGGAAATACACTTTAGAATATGTCCGTTACACATATTTTCTCTTAATATGTACTTGCAGGATCTTCTGACTTCCTGCTGCATTCTACAGCCGTCCTGTGGGCCTCTATACACCGCTGCTGGTCAGATGAGGTGTATCTAGATCTCCTGTGTAACAGATTCTGGAAACTAAATCTTCAGCTTCTCAGTAGATATTCCCACTGGCTGGACGAGTGCTACCAGACTGAAGTAAGATCTTCTACATGTAATAATTTTCTTCATTGCATGGTCATGTATGGGAGATCTACCTCTAAATTTAATATTTGAATTCATGCATATAGTATTTATACACTGGACTTACATGGTGCTGTAATTTTTTTATAGTTAACATACAAATAAGAAATGTACTTTTACATTGATGCTAAGAGTTGGCAGACAAGTTTTGTACTACATGTATTAGCATACTGGTTTGTACTCTAAGGTGACAAGTTAAATGACTTGTTGATTGCTATTTTAACTTTTTAATGTTGTCTGGAGTCAGTCAATCATCAGTGAAATTAATTTTGAACGTTTCACTTTTTTTTTATATGAAGGAACAATGGTCTTTCACCCACTTTTGGATTTTTTGGTATAAAAATTCGAAGTGTAAAGTGGATCAAAAAAATTCAAAGTTCTTTTCCACTCTTTTCTTTGATCCAAGAAATAAAATAGATATGTTGGGCTAAAAATAAAACATATTTTTTTCAGATTGAACACAGGAAATCCACTGAAAAAGACCAGAGTGATACCAGTAAAACTAAGTTGTCTGCACCAACAGACAGACCAACAGACAAACAGAATGGGAGTGGTGATAAATCTAGCACTCCAATAGAAGGGGACACAACTCCACTTAGTCCTCCAGTTACCAACGGACAACTACTGAGTCTCTTGTCTGATGCACTAAAATTGTCATCTCATGTAAGTGTATAATTAATGGAATATAATTCTGAAAAGCATCTTCCTTTCCTTCATGGGGGCACTAAATTTGTGTTAATATGAATTTTCCTGGCAATTATAGTCTAAATGTTTAATCTTTTTAATTGTACATAATAAATAAAGCTGAAAATAATATTACTGTATCTCCTTTCATACATTATTGTAAACAAACAATGAAAAAATAAATTTATTGCATATTTTGTTTTTCCAGATATTTCATATGTTCGATAGCACAATAAAACCAAAACTTACAGCAGTGGGATGCACAAACCTAGAAGAATTCAAAGGTATTCATAAAGGGACTATAAATAGTTTCAACTGAATGTTATTGGTATCTTAATTGAATTTTAATTGCTTTAAAAATGAGTACTATGTATAATATGATCAACTCCTAACTCTGCAACCATAAAATTCACAGAGGTAGCAGGAGAAGGGAGATAACTTTCATTAATTGAAAGATTGAACTACAGAGAATTAGCACAAGTACCACATAAATTTTTTCTTTAATATCTTACACCTTATTTTTTTTTCTGACAGAATGTTTGACAGAATGTAGTGAGGAAATTAAATCTAAACTTCCTAAATTCCAAGCCAGTCTTGTGGAGGAAATCACTACACAGTGTTCTGCACATCTGAAGCAAGTCAATGACATTCCACGACTGTACCGAAGAACCAATAAGGAGGTACCAGTTTAAGTTCATTTATTTGTAATCAGAGAGTTTATTAGGGCCCCGCAAGGATTTGCGGGTGCCCTATAGTAATCACTCTGTCCGTCCGTCTGTCTGTCTGTCTGTCTGTCTGTCCGTCTGTCACTCTTCCGTCCACAAATTTTCTGTTTTTTTCTAATAACTTTTTTTATGGTTGCCCAATCAAGTTCAAATTTGGTATGGTAGTTCAGTAGGCAGAAAGACATATTTTGATGCTAAGTTTGGCTCTCTATGTCTTCTGGTTTGGAGCTGGGGTGGTGGGGTAGATTCCTTTACTATGCATAAGAATGAACGGGCAACTTTTTTTATGGTTGCCCAATCAAGTACAAATTTGGTACGGTAGTTCAGTAGGCAGAAATACATATTTTGATGCTAAGTTTGGTTCTCTATGTCCCATGGTTTGGAGCTGGGGTGGTGGGGTAGATTCCTTAACTTTATATATGAATGCATTGGCAAAGAGAGATAACTGCTGAAGATGTTCCCATTGTAAACTGAATGCTGCTAGGAGTCCCTTGGGATTAATTAGCTTTCCTCCTGAAGAAAATCCAGAGCATTATCTTTATCTGTCACATTGAGATTAATTACCATTTCTGTCTGCAAATGAAGTTTGTTTTGAAGTTAAATCAATTTGGAATGCTATGAACACTCTGAAATGTGGATTTAAATATAAATTTTTATTATTTATTTTTGTTTGATAGTTATGATTTCATTGAATTCTAAAAAAGAGAAATAGATTAAAGAAGATTTTTTGATTTATTTTTTTTTCACTTTTTTTTAATATATTAATTCAAGAATATTATTAATTTTTAATGTAGTTGTATAAAAAACCCATTCTATCATTAATACTGATTACAGAAAAAGTTCTTATTGTAAATTTAGAAGAAAATGATGAGAGAGGTACAATTAATCCCTTGGGATTAATTATCTAGCCTGCTGCAGAAAATTTAGTAGGCTTTTCTTTATCTGTCACTTTTAGATTAATGAAAACCTTTGTCTGCAACTGCTGTTTGTTTGAAGTTAAGGTCAAGCCTTCATGATATTTGCATTCATTGAAGGCTGGCATTTTATTTAACACAAGCTTCATAATTGTTTAAATATACATTCAATGTTAAGTTGTTCTTTACTGCCTAATGTAAATACAAGGATATTATTTTCAGGTTTTTGAATATTCAGGAATTATCTTGTAATTTTAAGAATACAGTTGCTGTTGCTTATTCTTCGTACATTTATTAATCATTCTGTAAGCTGCACCCTTTTAATTCTACCCCATGGCGGGGCCCTTGCTGGCTGGTCAGTTTTCTAGTTTTATAAAATGTTGATTTTAATTTAATTTTTTTTAAAATTCAAACCAGTACAATGATATTCATTTAGTGTTAAATAAATTTTATTAGAAATACATTCTACATGTTCTTGTTACAAAACCACAAGTTAAATGAAACTTCTGTAGGTTAATGGTCAATTTTATTGTTAGGTACCAAGTAAACAGTCCAGCTATGTGATAAACCTGCTGAAACCCATTAAGATGTTTACTGAGGAACATTCAGAGATTTTAGACGAGAAACTCAAACTTCAGATGTTCCAGGAAGTCTTAGACAGTCTAACTGACTCGTAAGTCACTGGCAGTTTTGTATTACATGACATACAGTGATTTAAAATGTCAAAGATTTTTTCATTATTTTGAAGCTTTGTAATCAGGACTGATTAAAACTTGATATAAAGTTGTAAATGGTCTTTTCACCCTCTTACAGTCTTTTTCGAACTGAAAACAGTTTTTAATTTAAAATATACTCTAAGATTTCAACTAAAGTTGTGTACCAGGACTCAGTTTCTGCCATATATTTCTAAGGTACTATTCAGCCACATCAGATGTTCTAATGTCAGTTAAGAAAGTGGAGGACAGCTTGAAGAGGCTAAAGAAGAACCGAGGGAGTGATAAGAGCAGCGGAAACCAAGGCATGACCGATGACGATAAAATACGACAGCAGTTTATTGTGGACATAGACAATTACAGTGCTCAGGTATTGTATTATAGGGAGAAAAAACTTATTTAATTCTCAGTTTATGAACTGGAAATCATTTAATGTAAAATACATGTATATCTTTCAGGTAAATGAATATGGAGATTTTTGCAACATGGAGAGCTTGAAAAAACTGCAGTCTTTGGCAGAGGAAGCAAAGAGTGCAATGACAACAGCTCAGTGAGTGGGATAAGGGGGATCCACAGGTCAGCATTTCCAGAGGGAACCACTATATAAACTGGGAATAAAAAAGTTTACATGTAACTTTGCTATCAGAGGATCTTTGTGATTAATAATAAGAATATGTACCAAACTCTGCTTGTATAACAAGACATATTAAAAATGATTACAATTTAGATTATTGTTGATTTAGAGTTTTAATGGTATCCTTCTGGTCCTTTCCAGTAGTCAGAGAGCAGACAAGAACAAATATTGGTTCAGAGAGCAGACAAGAACAAATATTGGTTTATATAAAATGTCCTTCTTTGAGAACTATTGCTCCTTTAAGGAAATGGCAGAATGAATAGATGAAATTTTTTATAGTCTCAATTTCAGGTCCAGAAGGGCTATTAACAATGGTTGGTAAAGAATGTTTTGTTGTGGAAAAAGTGAAAGAATATGTTAGAGACACAGTTACCAATATTTTTGGATTGTTGAAAAACAGAAAGAAATCAAGATTCTGCACTTTTTTGTGTGCAATAAATTTACACTTTTTTTCCAATGGGTGGCACTGTAGCTCTCGATCTGATTTGACAATATTTTTTGATGGGAGAACATCCAGTTCTGCATCTATTAGAACTATATTGTATTGCATATAATTACTTAGTTTTCTATCTTGCAAGACAAATCATTCATGACCTTGGTGTTCCCAAGGTGAAGATTTTTCAAAATTTCCTTTGTGTGTTTTGTTTCTCGTGTTTGTATCACCATAAATGGTTAAATATTTATTCCCCATAATCTGGTTTATTTATTTGAGAACAGAGAAAAACAAATTAATGCAATATTGTTTTATCGTTAAAAACTAATATGTTCCCTTCTTTAAATAACAAACTTTCTGCTCCATTCATTACATAATAAACATTTAACAATAAAATAAAGTTAACTTAATTAAAAAAAACCAAACATGTACATTGATAATGTGAGACCCTCTAATGATTTCAGATTCATAGAAAGTGTAAACACTTCAAAATTAAGCAGATCTATAAACTGTTAGACAAACAATGGCTTCAATAAATAAAAAAGGCAATTAAAAATAAATTCAGATCCATTCTTTCTCAATTTCTCACAGCACTGGCACCATGGAGCAATTCTTTTTCAAACTGTTCCGAAGTAAATGTCCCATCAATCCTCTCGCAGTTGGGATTAAATACCGAGTAGGCACTTAGTTTATTCTGTTTCCTTTTGTCTGTTCTAGTGTTGTAATATATAAAAAATATCATTGATACCACAAAGAAAACTGCTCCAAACTGAAGTTCAATACAGAAGAGCCAGGCAAAGATCCACATAAGAATGGTTAGTGTCATCTGTGTCCGGTTCCATGGTTTTTCAGTAGATTTTTCTAGCTCTGTCTGTTCATCATTTGCGGTAATGTTTTCATCTGTTTTCACCTGAAACAGCATAAAATTTATCATGTTTATTTATATTAAGTCAGATTTTGCTAGTCTTTAATAATATCAAAATCAAATAAATAGTTTTCGGATGAGTTCAAAGTTGAAAATAATCACTGCATCAATATTAGCAGAACTGTAGCTCTCTGCTTGAGAAAATTCGGACAGATAAAGCAGAGAGCTACAGATCCAAGCGTTGTAAAAACCTTCAATTTACGCCGACGATTTTTTGTCGCCACTTTAGGTATTTATTTTGTGTAGTTCAAGCTGTCTCTGGCTTTTAGAATGGTATCCTATACTAATTCACATATTTAACTCTTATTTGATACTTTGTTTACCTTTTATGGGTCCGAAACAGTCCTGTATATAATTTTGTAATGTCGGTTTAAAAGAGTTCCATTTTGACGTCCGTAACCACAAACAGCCATTTGTTAGCGTTGGGAGGTAAGTAAATGATCAGGAAATGAAGTTGAATGTATGATTAATAATTAAATACCATTTAAAATTATTTTCTAAGCTGAGGAAAGTATAAAATACACGAAATATACCCATAGTGAGCGACAAAAAATCGTCGGCATAATCGAAGGTTTTTACAATGCTTGGATCTGTAGCTCTCTGCTTTATCTGTCCGAATTTTCTCAAGCAGAGAGCTACATATCTGCAGCTACATCAACATGAGAATTTCTTCATTTCTCAATTCCAGAGAAAAAATGTTTTTTTTTTTTTTTTAAATAAGATTGATTTGGTAGATAAATAAAGCTAATTCATGTAGGTAAATAAAGCTATGTAGGTTAATCAAGCTACGTAGCTAAATCTAATGATTGTACTTGACCTGGTAAACATGGTAAATACAAAGAAAGACACTCCCTTACCAAAGAAAAATTATTGCAGCAATATTGCCGCTATATTGCGGCAACATTGCAGCAACACATTTTTGTCACCATGCAGAAACAAGCTTTTTGGGTTAGTGAAATATCACCGCTAGCGGCAACAACTTCTGGTGACATTCTGGCAATACTGCCAGAAAAAATGAAATATCACCGCTAGCTGCAACAAAGTCCGGTGACATTCTGGCAATACTGCCAGAAAAAAACTTTCTGGCAACGTCTAGGATTACCCATGAGCAATTTCTTGAGCATGCTCGGTCATTTACTTCCTCTTTTTAAATAAAGTGGAGGGAATTCAAAGGCAAGCATGTTTTGCTTCATTACTGACTTGTATCAAGTTAATTAGAGTTGTTAATTGTGTACAGTGGGATTAGTCAAGATGAGTAGTAAGACTGCATAGTGTGGAATGACTAGAAAAAAGAATTTAAGCAGAATTATAGGAATGTGTACTCTGTTTCCATATCATCAGACTTGGTGAGTCAAAACCAATATTCTTTTTGAGATGAATGATTCAATGGAGATAAAATTGGAAAAATTATATGTGTTTCAATTAGTGCTTGTGATGCATGCATACTAGACTTGTATGTCTATATATCCTAGAGTAGCAGGAAAAGATGAATTAAAGCATGTTATTTGAAAATTAATGCAGAGTTGCTGGACATTTTCACAGTGGCATATTAATATTGTTTCTATAAACATTTTTTATGCGCCCGTCTCGATAGATCGGGGGTACATATTGTTTTTGTCCTGTCTGTTTGTTTGTAAACTTTAACCTTCACCATTACTTTTGAACCAATGAGAGATAAAGATTTTATATTTGGTATGTCTACTCCACTAATTAAGTTCTTTCAAATGACATCAAGGTCAATGACCTTGTGACCTTGAATGTGATCTATATGCTAAAAATAGCTTTTTCGAATATTCATCATAACTTAAGATTAATGAAAGATAGAGACTTTATATTTAGTATGCCTAATTCACTAATTAAGCTTTTTCAAAAGACACCTGAAGGTCAATGACCTTGAGACCTTGGCTATGACCCATATCCTTAAAATAGATTTTTTGAACCTTGGACATAAATCTTGAGCCATAAACACATGATAAAAGATAGAGAACTTGTATTATGTAAATTACCCGTCATTAATTAAGCTCTTTCAAATAACACCAAGGTCAATGACCTTGGGACCTTGACTGTGACCATATACAATGTACTTAAAATAGATTTTTTGAAACTTCGACATAACTTTTCAGTCATAAAAGATGGAGAATTCATATTTAGTATGCACCCTTCACTAATTAAACTCTTTCCAAGTAACACCAAGGTCAATGACAATTTGACCTTTACTGTGACCCATATGCTAAAAATAGCCATTTTGATCCTCTGCCATAAATTTTGAACTATAAGAGATAGAGACTTCATATTTAGTATGCATACTCCACTTATTAAGTTCTTTCAAATGACACCAAGATCAATGACCTTGTGACCTTGACTGTGATCCATATGCTATAAATAGCTTTTTCAAACTTTATTGCCACCAGGCGCATAGTGTTTCACAAACATATCTTGATTTTCATTATGATGATCGTCATAATTTTCTATCTGTTCGAAGAATTGCAGAAGTAGCTATTTCTTATTGACCCTGTGGTTTGCTATTGTTTGTTATATTCCTCAGCACAGTTTGTTAATTGTTAGATTGATAGATCATTATTTCTATTAAATACCAATTTATATCTAACTTACATACGAAAAACGATATTGCCGCAATATTGCGGCAATAATGCCGGAAGATGTTGCCAGAAAAAAATATTTTGGTCATGATTTGCAGCAATATTGCTGCAACCCCTTTCTGGCAATACTGCCGCAAAACTAATTAACATACGAAAAACGATATAGCCGCAATATTGCGGCAATAATGCCGGAAGATGTTGCCAGAAGATCAATATTTTGGTCATGATTTGCAGCAATATTGCCGCAACCCCTTTCTGGCAATATTGCCGCAAAACTAATTTACATACGAAAAACGATATAGCCGCAATATTGCGGCAATAAAGCCAGAAGATGTTGCCAGAAGGTCAATATTTTGGTAAGGGCTCTTACACGTCTCTGGTCTAAACATATTTGTTTAAATTTCATACCTGATGGGAATCACATTCTTTCCTTTTGAAGAGATGAAAGAAACCATTTCCAACAGATGTATTTTCTTTTGCTTTCTTTGCTCTATATTCTGCAAGCTTCTTTTCCATATGTTCAATATTTTTGTTTGACTTTACTATGAAAATGAAAGTAGGTTTGCTATTAAAAGTACCCCGATCCCGATAATTTAAAACGAACTAAGAATACAATGATGCACCTGCAATTTCGTTGTGATGAGCGAGATTTAGACAAATCATACTTACTTTGGCCATTATAATTTATTCGCAGAGCTAGAATTCTACAGATGAGGATAGTTAATTTAAGATAAAATTTAATTTTTGAGAAATTCATGAGATCATGAACAATGAGATAAAATGCAGGCATGAAGCGTCGTAGTTATTGTACCTCATGAATTCAAAAAAAAAAAAAAAAAAAAAAAAAAAAAAAAAATCATATCTTTTATTTACATTAATTCTGATGACTTGCCACATTTTTTGGCATTCAACGATCATATTTTGAAAAAAGAGAAAAGTTGCACTATTTTTGAATTCAATCTTATCACAATGGAAATATTCTTACTATTTCACGAGAACATAAACCTTTTTTCTAATATAAAAAGAATTTCAAGAAAAATGGAAATGTAAATATAAAGACCATGGACTACGTAAGAAAACAAGGAATCTACGTTAAATTGAAAGGATCCAAAGGTTTTCACAGCCGAATGGTGGCAATGGGAATACGCTCCCGTTGTTTATAAAATGTTTCTATAGTGTGCACTGCTAATAACCTCTGATAACCTAATTTGCTGATGTGGGTTGCATGAAATATATAGAGATAACGAACAGTATTCAAGCTCAAAAGTCCATTACACTAAAAGATCAGAGCAGAGCAAACGAAGACCTCCAAAACTTAAGAGGTGGGATCAGGTGCGATCAATTCCGGCGGAACTGCTACTATACCGATATATAAGAAGGGGTGAAGGCGAGTTACCTGACGCCTGAAAACAAGTGTGTTTGGCAGATTGTGCTCATCAGTCTAGGAGGACAGCTCATCTAAGAGAAGGAAGACTCAGATTCCAAACCTCCGCTGCCTTGCGGCCATACCAACTTATTGAAATAAGAGGCTAGGTGAGGGAAACACAAAAAAAACCCGAATGGGCGGATTGTGATCAATATCCAGGGAAGGAAATCAGCGTTGGAAGGAAATACAAAATCAAACCTCATTTCCTCGAGGTCACTTAAGGCTTGCATAGGGCCAACAACTCTGCCTATAAAAAGTTAGTTACAGAAGCGTCATTGACAAACCAAAACCAACATAATCAACAGATTAGGCCTACTTCAAGGGGAACTATGTGCAATGACAGCGGAAAGGAAGCTGAAGAACTGACTTCCTTTCTGACATGGGGCCAGAAAAACCACCACATTTACTATTTGAAACATAAGGAAAATGCATGAATAAGAAAGAACAGCGACAGTTTCAACCAAAACCAACATTACCTGGACCAGATTGGGCCTACTTCAAGGGGAACTATTATGTTGCACAATAAAAGCCGAAATGAAGCTGCAGAGCTGACTCCCTTTCTGAAATGGTTCCAGAAATACCACCAGATAAACTATCTGGAACATCAGAACTGTTACAATGTATGAAGAAGAAGGGACAGCAATGGAGATGAAGCACTGCAACATTTATCTCCCTTGGTGAGATTATGTGGCTACAGACAGGACAGTTGAGGCTGGCCACCAAGGAAACACTGTGAAAGAGAATGGCGAAAGATTTGCAAACCTATGCTCCCTCAGCAAGCTTGTTAAAGGAGATATCTTCCCCCGTAAAGGGATTCAAGGGCCACATGGAGAACCCCTGACCATGTTACAGAGAGCCAGATCGAGCATATTTGCGTCAACAAGGAATTAAAAAGAACATGGATTAATGGCAGGGTGATGAGAGAAGCATACTTTCATCAGACCAATATTTTCTGATGACGGCATTAAGCTACGCCTTAAGAACTGACAATGACAAACATAAGGACAAGGTACAACCTGAGTGAACTCAAAACAAAGCAAGTGAAGACGGCATTTCACCACAGCTTTTCCAACATATTCCTGCTGTTACAAAACCAGGTAGAAAACAATGATACCAACATCAAGATCCAATGACATCACAGGTCCGTATTTTCTCCGCTCCTATTTTGTAATGTTTACTGGACTTTCTAGCTCAAATATTGTTCGTTATATCCTCATATTTCAACAATGAACTGTGGCAAGACACATGTGATGTAGTGCTTAACCAAAATGCTCAACACAACGAGTTGATCTCTGTTGATACCAAAAGGAAACTGGATGTCAGAAAGGAATAGAAATCGGCATTGAAAACAAGCCGACCAAGAGTAGCAAAGGCACAAGCTCAAGAAGACTACACAAGAGGACTATACACGTGCACAGTCAAAATGTTTGTAAAATTACTTATGCCCCCTCCCCTAAATTGGAATATTTCCAAGTGCAAAGGGCATAAATTTGTCAAAAATGGTGCGATCGTGCCCAAAACAGAACCTGGCCTAGATATTTATCTGAAAAATCTATATACCAATTTTATTACATGTATTTCATTTCAGGATGTGCAACCTCTGCGAAAAAAATGAACGGCAAATGCAAATTTTCGCCCCCGTTTTATTATCGCCCCTTTCGCCCTCTCCTTGATTGGGCGAATTTAAAACGGGGCGAATTCAAATTACACCTCCTAATTTCTAAAGCAGAACTATGACTGGGCGAATTTAAAACGGGGCAAAACCGTCACAAATTCAAAAGGGCAAAAATAACACGGGGCGAAAATAATCCTGTATACAGTAATTGGAATTTATCAAGTCCAAGGAGCATAACTGTCAGAAATAACCAAAACAGAACTTGACATAGATATTTATCTGACAAATCTGTATACCAAGTTTCATTTCAGTATGTGCAACGGTTGTGAAGAAAATGAACGGAAACTAAATGGACCGACAGACAGACCAATCGACCGACAGACAGCAAAGCAATATGCATTCCCTTCACCGAAGGGGGACATTAAAATATTAGGGAAGATAAAGGGGAGCACATTGACAATCTAGTTAAAACAAGGTGAAGTAGCAGGGGTACAAAGAAATTTGAAAGAATTGTATATATGGTCTAAGAGAAGCTTTCCATTGAGTTTCATCAGACGGACACGCCAGTGAAGGATACGAAAATGAACCCTCTCACAACAATATACGAGATGGGTAGAACATTTTGGAGAGCTATTACTAGTATATAGTAATAGTTTATAGACCAACACCTCCGTCATACAACCTGCCGATATAGACCTACTGATCAACAAAACATTTCTAAGTCAATTAAGACAGAGATCCAGGAGTGCAAGAACCAGAATTATGAATGGAAAAACGAGAGGACCTGGCAACATACCTGGTCCAGAAGAAACAATCAAGAATGATATAAAAACAACTGTTGACACCCTTTTCCACCTCTTTAAGAAGTCCTGGAAGGAAGAGAACATCTCGGGTGTATTGGAAGAAGGCATTCTTATTAATCTGTCAAAAAAATGGAGATCAGAGGGTCTATTGTAATTACTGGCGAATTACCGGCATGCTCTTGTCAAGGTCCTCAACAGGATCCTTCTCGAAAGGACGATAGAGACAGTGTACCAAAAGCTTTGACCAACAGGCTGGTTTTAGACCCAAAAGATTATGTGTTGACCAGATCCAGTCTGCTCATCATCATTGAAAACTCACTTAAATAGAAGTCATTTCCTCTATCAACTACATCGACGATGAGAAATTATTCGACAGCGTAGAACGAGACACATTGAAAGATACTTAGGCACTTGGAGCACCAGAGAAGCTCGTTTCCCTGATTCGTAACAATTACCAAGGCATAATTTGCAGGGTTTCCAGTGCTGGCTAGAGGTCCGAGAGTTTCGACGTCAAGAACCGTTCGACAAGGATGTTTGCGGTTATCATTTCTCTTCCTATTTGTCATTGGCTGGATCATGAGATCTACCACATCAGGCAGAAAAAATGGTATACAGTAGAAACTTCTGACGCAACTCGACGTCCTTGTCTTTGCTGATGACATAGCCCTTCTTTCGCAAAACCACAGTCAAATGCAGGATAAAACGATTCGCCTTTCAAAACAAAATCAGCAGAAGAGGGACTCAAGATAAACATGAAAAAAAAAAAGAATTGATTAAGATAAGCACCACTGCCCAATACCAGTCACAGTTGATGGTGAACCCATCAGAGAAGTTGAGTCCTTCATCTACCTGGGAAGTGTGGTAGATAGACAAGGTAGAACAGACCGTAATATCAATATTTTGCCAGACAATAACTGTATTTACCATGCTAAAAAACATCTTAGCCTAAAAGAACACCCGCGTTACAACCAAACTGCGGATCCTCAACGCAAATGTATTGTTCTTCCTATTGTATGACACAGAGACGTACAGGTTGATCAAAGCAGCCCTGTAGAAGACCCAGACATTTTACAACCTCTGTCTCAGGCACATCTTCAACATCTGGTGGACTAAAAGGGTCACAAATGAAGAACTATGGAAGAGAACAGGATAGGGACCATTGAACGTACAAATCAGACAGAGGGAGTGAGGCTATTTTAGACACATCTTAAGGAAGTCACCATCCAACATTAGATAACACAGAAAGAGGGGACGTCCAAGGGGCATGACTTGGAGTCAGAACTAAAGGCACAAGAAAGACCTGGCATGATACAATGAAAGCAGCCCAGAGTCAAGTTCAATGAGGACTATCGTCGATGGCCTATGTTCTTCACGGAACGACAGACCAAAGTAAGTAGCTTTGTTGAAGCCTATAAGCTTCGTTCATAAATGCTTTTCAGTATGAAATTGATATTTTATGTTAAACTTTCCTTTGAAAGAGGAGGAAAGTCCCACGCATGCAATGAAATACGCAATGGTATAGGTGATTTGTTATTCGTTGGGGTCATTTTGTGAATACTAATTTCTTTCTGGCAAATGTACAGTAGTTTGACATGAAGGAGCTCGCAAAATGGCCGCCGTTGTAAACGTAAATTAAAAAAATGCAAAATCAAACTAGGTATTTATAATTTAAAGGAAGTTAATTTTACTAACTTTAAAGGCTTACTATTTGGTAATCTGTCCTCTAGATCACAGTACAGTGTGTATTCTCCTCGGAAGACTTATTAAGACTTCTGATGTAATGAACCTGGAGGTTACTCCAAATGGCAGACACGCAAAAGATAAATTATGACTTCTTTCTGATAGGATATGTCATCTCTTTTCTGCGTTAAGGTATTTTTCAAGGCACACGATAAAATTGTTTACCAAAGGGGGGTAACTCTATTAAGAATAAGATACGGTTAAAAGGAATAAAAACTATTTATCTCGGATATACTTGGATCGAGAATCTCAAATATTAACGCAAAAATTCATCATTGAAAATTTAAGCGAGAAAGCTATATCGACGACGCCGTTTTAAGGACTCATTCATGAAACACTACATTTCTTTCACTGCCTTTGGTCTTCCATCTTCTTTTCAATAAGACGAAGACATACATGTACGTGTCTATTAAGTTTCCTGAGTAGGAGCTGATATCTATGTCGCGGGCTTGAATCCGCTGCGGGGCATGCAGGCCGGTCCTTCGGATGAGACCGTATAAACCTTGCTCACCTATCGCAGTAGGCGTTGACACAAAAAAGATACCTCACTGCTCAATGTCCCTAAGTGCCGAGTATAGGTATAACTTCGCAGCCCTCAACCGGTAAGTTCTGATATCTCTATTAAACAACGAACAAAAAATGTTCCGTCGGAGTATTTTCACTCATATGGAGACGTCGACATGTAAAGGTGACAGTTTCCAAATTAGACATTTGTTCCTCAATCAGGGTCTCCAAGCAGTGAGGGATCTTTATCATGCCAAGTCCTTTCATGACTTGTTTAAAATCATCTATTAAAAGATGCAGGATAAAAGAGTTTTGTGTCAGGTACTTACCGTGGTATTTCAGATGAACCACGAGTCTGGTCTTAAATGACTCGTAGTTTTCTTTTTTCAGTATATCTTGTGGTAGCTAGTCATTCCAATCTCTGATGGTTCTGAAGAAAAAACTTCTTACTTTGTTCGCCAGTGGAGCCTAGTCTAATGAATCATTTTTATGTGCACGTCTAGCTGATCTTAATGATGTTTGTATGTAGTCAGGATTTTCAATTTCTTGATGTAATATTTTATGAAACATGAGAAGACGTGCTGTTTTTTGTTTTAAATCAAGAGTTGGTAAGTTTAATTTATCTAGAAGTGAGGTTATTGTTTCTGGATCTCTTGATTACAAGTATTCCCTTGTAATGAATCTGGCTGATCTTCTTTGATCCAATTCCAGTGGTTGTACATTTTTTGTAGATAGGGATCCCATACACTGCTTGCATAGTCCAGATGTAGTTTCACAATTGCCAGGTATGCTAGACACTTATTTCTTGGAGGAATTTTCTTAAATTTCTCATGACAAACCCAAGTGATCTTGTTGCTTTGGTGGTTATATTGTTTATGTGATGGTCCAATGAGAGTGTTGATATCAACTCTACTCCAAGGTATGGGTTATGACCTATTTTATCCAGAACATATTCAATCAAATGATAATAGAAATCTATGATGTTTCGTTTTGGTCTTTCTGCAGTTTTTCACAATCACTCTGGGAAGAAACAGCAAGATATGATAAACTGTCATCAGCAAACAGTCGGATAGTTTGTGTGATGTTATTACCATTATTGTCATTATCACATAACAAAACATCAGGGGGCAAGGACTGTTCATTGAGGGACTCCAGACTTCACATGGACTGATGAAGATTCCTCAGAATCTACAAGTACCATCTGTTGCCTTGCTACAAACCAAGACTCCATCTGTTGATCTTACCACTCAATGATAATGGCCCAGCTTAAGAAGTCTTGTGAGGCACTGCATTAAAAGCCTTGCTAAAGTCTAGTATCAAGAGGTGTATCTGTTGTTTTTTATCTAGTTTCTTATCCTGTAAGAGATTCACATGATTTTTACTGTCTGAATTCATGCTGAAATTCCACTAGTATTTTATATTTTCAAGGCGATCAACAATGTGCTTGAACAGAATATATTCCATCATTTTACAGAGAACTGATGTCAATGAAACTGGGCGATGGTTTTCCGGTTTACTTTTGTCTCCCTTTTTAAACAGAGCTATGATGTTCACAGTCTTCCATCATTAGATACATTTTTTGCATGGGAGTGTTTTCTCGAATATAAATGTCAATTAAGGTGCGATCTGGTTTGGTGTTGATTGGAGATCTTTAACTGTGAAAACTGATTCAAATTGGTTTTCAGGGCCTCAGCTTTCTGTTTGCTGCCTTCTATACTTGTGTTGTTTACCTTAAGTGTGGACTAACCACTAAACCACTATTATCCCTCTTTGCATTTTAATTTATGACCAAAATCTCTTGCTGATTCTAGCTTTTATACTTGAGTTATTGTCACTGTTGGTCGTATCTTATATTATGTTCAATAGGTTCCCGATATATTCTTGATGTCCTTTCTCTTGTTCTGCTTTCACTTGCCTGCGTAGTTCTCCTTTTTAGTTTTTCTAGCTTTATTGTAGCATCTTTGTTTCCGTTTGATTAGTTTCTTGGTGGTTCTCTTAATCCAGTAATGTTCCATCTGGTAGTTAGTATTTTGGATGGGATGTATTTATCCATTAATGATGTTTGGATGTTTTTTTTAAAAAGAATTCAAATATTCATCTACTGATGCATTGTCATTATTTTTACAGAAATGTTGGTATCCTGTTCTTTCCTAATCCCTTCCATGTCTCCTCTCTTGTATATACATACACCTTTTCCTTGGTAGTTTCTTATTTGGTCTTGTCTGAATGTCTATGTCTAGTACTACTGCTTGATGGTCACTAATACCGTCTTCAATAGATATGCTTTTAATCACTTGGCGAAGGAATAGTTGTACCTTTTCCAACCGATTATAAGGTCTTTCGCGACCGGGTTTATGACTTTTTGATCACAGAGAAAGTACCGACTGAGCTAGGAAATACGTGGTTCTAAATTGGTTGATGTGTGTTCAACTCTTTCTTTCTCTTTTTTTTTTTTTTTTTTTTGCAATCATCACCCCTTTTCTTGTTTTCTTCTATTGTTGAATGTTTTCTTTTCTCCATATCACTAAGATTTTCCAGAATGGACACTTTAGGTTTGGACACTATATACATGTAGTTTGTATAGAACGCCACTGGACCCTGTAGCTGATTGTGGATCTTTGTTCCCTTACCATTTCAAAGACCTCTTTCTATATTTACCGAATATAGATTTGTTTGAAGGTTGTTGTTACGTTTTTTTCCTCTTTTTTATTGACCCCCCCCCTCCCCTCACACACATTTGGATGATTTTAATGTTTTTTTTTATTGAACGACCACTATATACAATAGAAATAACTCCTTTTCCGTCAAATTAGTTTAAAGGTTGAGTTGTCTTTCTTTAAATAAAAAAACCCGCATTCAAATAATGCTTAGTTCATCTATTCATGGAGCTCTGGTATCACACGCTAAGGCGGTGACCAATATGCCTAAATGACTGATAATTATATTCATCAGGTACATGTAGACATATTTAATAGGGAACACTACAATCAAAATGGTTTCTTTCCTGTGACATCATTTACAAGCTATGGCAGATATATAGACATTGTGTGGATCTAGAAATTACCTCTTTGAATTTCTCTGAATCCATAGCAGAAAGGCCATAAAGAATACAAAATTTCTTAAAAGTCTCATTGTGAACATCTCTTTTATAAAATGATTTAAAAATCGTTTTCTGACTAATTTTAATGAAAATAACATGCATGTTTTATCATTAAATGTTAAAGTTTCCAGCACTCTTTATACAGAAAATAATTATGCTTTCTGCTTCAGATTGCCTTCTTAGACTATAATTTATGCATGTAACCTTCAAAAACCCAATTTTAAAAACTCAAATTCCTTGGCGATAATGAACATTTTTTGTTAAATGTTTACCTGCAAAATGTGGGCATGTTTTATGAGATTAAACGAATAAGAATTTCTCAAGTTTCGAAAAAGCGTCAATCATTCTTTGTATAATGTGTGTGTATGAGTGCGTATAGATTCTTTTCTGATAAATGTCACTCTCTGAAATATAAGCTCGCTTAAATTGCAGATATTTACCATGTGTTCAATACTTTAATATAAAATATTTTAATATTTAAGATCATGACCGTACATCCAATTTGACTGTCAGTCTTGTAAAATGGCTAATCGCATTCGCCTGTATTACTTGGCATTTGGAAAATGTTGATCCAAGTATTGGCAATATAAAATATCATAACAAGAGGGGTCGTTTACACATACAGCCTGTTTGTATTACAGAGGGGTTTATAATTCTTTGAACCAATCGTTGTCAAATATCACAGCGCGTTTACCTTGTGTCAATAGAACACGAAAACTTCCCAGATGAAAGGCCACACTTACATCTAAACCAAGAGCAAAAGAAAGAAAAAAAAATGGAAATGGCGACTTTTATCAGCGATGTGAGATGTGAAACAACAGGTAAAGTCTTTTTTATTTAATTTTTCAAATTATTAAATTTCATTCAAAATATTTCCTTTTATTATGTTTTTTTAGAAGAATCTTACAAATTCAACAACTATTTGTATTATCAAACATCGTAGGTATTACTATTAAATCGATATGTCATACAAAAATCTGTATATAGTTTATTTTAAACAAAGCTTAATCACCTGAAATTGTTTATCGTCTATCAAAGTTGACAAAAATTACTTCACCCGACGAAAAATAATAAAACCATCCAATAGTGTACCGACAGAGTGTATCTTTGGAAAACATGTGTAGCTGATTAATCTGTCATTAGGGGAACTTTAAGAAGAGCAAAGAATTCGAAAATAACTTTATTTCAAAAGTACATCAATGTATATCAATGAAATTGCGCAAAATTATTGCAATCATTTAAACTGAACTCAATTTTTAATGGGAGAGGTGCGTTGAATATTACAAATTATATGAATAAAAAAATATTACCGGGTAATTTAAAAAATTAATCTTGGACAAGAGGAGTTGGAATCAAATCTAAGTTAGTGTTTGTTGAATCGTCAGATTCTGTTAAAATCGCGTCAAGGCAACATTAATCTTGCTTTGACTGAAAGATAAAACTTTGAGAAAGGAGTGTCTATTATTTAAATACAATATCTCTCCTCACCATACCTTGGCAAAATTCCAGGCAGATCGGAGTTATTTCCCCATGTATTTCATTATCTTTTTCGATTCATGCTCATTCTTAATATTATGAGTTTACGTGCACTTTAAGGAGTCCTTCAGATTTATTTTGAATATTGTCAAAATTTTTATTCAACAAATCATGAAATAATATTTATTCAACAATTCATGAAATAATATTACTATTAAAAAAATGAATAAAACTTACGTATACTTTGCATCTAAATTACTATATATTTTAATTTATAAAAAGAAAATAACAGGAAAAATAGTTTGCACTGATCTTTATTCATAATTTCCGAATTTTTCTTATAGAAAAATTTTGGGTAAATTCCTCAATTTTAAATAATGTCCAGTCCGTTGGAAATTTGCCCAATAAATGACCGTTAACTTCTAAAATTGGGGTCAATTGAATTCATTGACATATACATTGTTTGCATAAAGACACCGGATACCATGTAGTGTCAATAAATATCCGTCATTTTGATATACTTTTTAATGAAAAGGACGAGAGGGGAAAATAAATAAGATCAATTGGAAAACCTCGGGACATTTTTTTTTCTATAAATCGATAATGATCCAATTTTCTCAGTTTAGGGCACGATAAGATTTACCATTGTTTTTACGTGTTGACCGAGGAACTTCAGTTAATATATATTTTTCATACATACATGTTAGAAAATGTTTTCCTTAAAAATTAGATTTTAAAAATCTAAAGCATTCTTAAAGAAGACTCTTGCACTAATATTGACACCGAATATTACGCTGAATAAGTTCGCAAGCAATCGCTATATTAAAGTTAAATACTCATTCAAATTGGACTTGGTCAACATGGCACCAGTGATATTTAGTTTGACGACCTGGAACGTCGAAGCTTTGGCTAACACTGACCGAATTACCATCAAATGTGCAAATATGTATCTAACACTTCAGGGAGTATAACAAATTTCAGACCATAGAACTTAGCGATATTTAGCTAGTATTGACTTATGAATCAATTATATTGAGTTATTATGTTTTCCTTTATACCGCGGTATTGCATAATTTACAACAGCAAGAGAGATGGTTGTAATGATTCTAAGGTTCATAATCAGTTTCAACGAAAGGGGCGTTCTTTTTATTTACCGCAGTTGAAAAATATTTACAGATTTAAAGAGTCACCCCTGACTTCAAAGGAAAAACTTGTTCTTTTAAAAGCCCCACACTGCTTTTTAACAATAGAGCATATCAGGAGGACTTCAAACCCATTTCTTCTGTGTCTTTGAAGTTGTCAGTAACAAATTTACTGTTGAACAACGTTGTGTAAATTTCGTGACGTTGTGTTATCTTGAAGATTTTTTATAACTCTTTGGATCTTCAGAATTTCTTCCAGCGGAACTCAATTTGAACACGTTTTGAATCTTTTACTCAAACAAATTTAAAAAATTAGAATTATGACTAAAAAATATATGTACTCTTCTGGAGAATTTACATGAACAACATGTGGATAGATAATTTAGTATTCTCTATCTTAATAAACAATTTAACTATTATTAAACTTTCATTTAAATTGTAACGTTGCTTGTTTTCCTTAAAAATGAAATGAACTCCTTGTCTTCTAGATGTCTCCATTGTAAGTAATTTTATAAACATATGGGACACAGTTCTTTAAATAAATTCCTTGCACGAGATTTTTGCCCTTCTTCCAATTTATAATTTGTTCCATTTAGTTGTGATATACAAATTTAAATCTAAATTATGAAAAGGATGCAAGGGTGATCAATTTTTTTTATATTATTTTGGTTGAGAATCAAAGTTTTTGATTATTGAAGTTTAAATGATTAATGATAAATTGTGATTTTTTGTTTAACGCCCCTCTCGAGAATTACTCACTCATATAGAGACACCGCAACTTGCCAGAAGGGGACGGCAAAATTTGTTCCTATACTCGGCACTTAGGTCCATTGAGCAGTGAGAAATCTTTTTTGCAATGCCTGCTGAATAGGGGAGCTCGGTTTAAAGGTCTAATCCTTAGTACCTGCCTCCACGTCCCGCATTGGATTCGAACCCACGAAGTAAAGATCAACTCCTTAATCCGCGACTCGGGAGCAAGTGCTCTCTTCACTAGCTGCGCACCGCGGGTGCGATAAATGAAAATACTTTGAACAATATTTCATGATAATATACCAGATGGATTTTTATTTCATTAAAAATATAGATTAATTAATGAAATATGAAAATTACTACGCAGTAATGTGATTTTGATTCTAGTCATCTGAAATAACGAGTTTTGATAATTCGGAGGAGGATTCCTACATAACCTCTGGAGAGCGTTAATTTTTTTAGCCAGTTTACATAAAATGCCGGTATTTCAGGAACTATTTCCTTAAAAAGAATAAGCAAACGCCTGTCAATTTTCGCGCGAACACCATAGCCAACCCATACACCTATGTGTAATGATATTTTATTCTTTTACCTCTGATGTATATCCACTGTGGGGTTCTTCGGATGAGACCGTATAAATCGAGGTCCTGTGTCGCAGAAAGTGTTGGCTCAAAGAAACCCCTCACTTATACAAATGGCCGTAAGTGCCAAGGATAGGGAAAAAAAAATTGCAGATCTCCACCGGCAAGTGGTGGCGTCTACATATGAGTGAAAAAAATCTCGAGAGGAACGTAAAGCAACATACATTCAATTTGATGCACAGACCTTTTATAGATACGTATTGTGTAAAAGTACCCATTCTTATAGATATTGTGTAAAACTTAAAGCATCCAAAGATGAGATATAGGTAAATTTGAGAATCGTGTTTGATTTAACAAATTTTGACATTTTATACTATTTTTGAAAATATACACTTTTTGAACTAGGTATGTTTTAGGTTGTTAATTAATCACAGACCAAAATCACAAACTCGCGACAATTTTACTTTCAAATTAAATAAGGGGTCACCTTGTGTTCATGCAACACAATTGTTGAAACCGAAAAAAAAATATATTTTTTATTTTCTTTCAGTACATTAAAAGTTTTTGTTCATTTCGTGTAAAATCTCCCTAGTGGGAGGAGAGATGATGATTCTTGCAAATCTCTTCATTCGTTGTTAAATCATCGTGTCTGACCATACCTATACTGTAAGGGTTTTAAAGTTTAAAATAATGCATCTTTCTTGCCCATAATATAAAAGTGTTTAATAATATTGACTCAAGGTCAAGCTAACCGGGCAAGGAATTGTGAAATATTTGTCATAATCTTAAATCTAAAAGGTCAAACATCAGAACCAAGATTTCTCGACAGTGAGAATATGGTGGTTAGGCTATTACTTTAGAATCCTTTCTTGAAATTCAGGTTAAATTTATCAAATTTAATACTGAATATGATATTACTAATCACTCACAGATGTGTGATACCTTACGGCCAATAGCGCAACTAGACTGTGCAATCGTGTTTGCACATCAACTTTTGTGGCTTTGAATGTAATGGGTCGACTGTTCAAACGTTTCCCTGTTGTTTTTTGCCTGAATTTTGTCATGACCCTAAACTCAAAGGCCAATTTTATGTTACCAAGGTCAAATAGTATTGAGAGTAGTGACCGACATGTAATTTGATATGGGTAAGAGGTCTTTTTTCCATTAATTCAGCATTGTTTTTGTTCATGTTTTTGGGACTTCATGAGGGAGGTGTGGTTTAAGATTTTTGTATTTTAAACAAAGGACTTTATGCAATTATTTTTTGTTTTTGTATTCCATCTAAACCACCACGCGATAGAACATCAAATATTGAAAATTGAATTACATGTAATTTAGTATGTGTTTTAATTTTTTGGAAAAAAAAACTTCTTGTTTACTTTATTGATAATGATTTTAAATATTTTTCCGAGGGGCATTTTAAATAAACTGTGCAAAACGTTTCTGTTTCTCAATAAAGCGTCCTATACTATAGTCTAGATGTGTAGAAGCTGTATCCATTGTGTTTTGATCTTGCACTCAAATAACTCAACTTTAAAGGTTTTGTTTTGGTGGCCGATGAATTAATTAGAGATTAATTAATAAAGGGCATTGTTGAGATGTTTCAAATGATACTCTGAAAAAAGATCCCCCGTTTAGACATTTAAGTTAAAAATACAATTTTTGATGTTATCAGCATTTCAAACGTATATGTGCTCGGTTGACTTAAACAAAAATACATAAAAATCGATATATTCCTTGGCCAAGTATGGCATTTGCTAAATGACACACACTTCGGTTATAACTTGGGAATACTGTTTGCACGGTTTGGACATATTCTTTTTACAGCTTAAGTTTTCTTTTCATGGGAAATAATTTTGAACACGGCAGGATCATTTGGACATCGGCAAACGGTAAATCATAGTATTTTCTCTTGTTAAAGCCTGTTGTGTTTTGTTTTTTCCTATTTTTGTCTTTCATCAATTTTTAATTTCCTGCTATTTTCTCTCGAGTCATTGATACTGTTGATTCAATGGGTGGGATAGGAATTTCTAGTTCCGTGATCTATGAACCAATTACTAGTATATTTGACTTGCTGAACTTTTTGATAATGTGAATCTTTCTAAGCAGGGAATGGGATATGTTGCATACTCTTAATAGTACTTTCTCAGGTAATTTTTTTTTTCAATTTTAACAATGCTCAATTTTTAAGAAAATTTGCTTGAGAAAAAAATTTCCAACAAATGAAAGACAATTTGAAGTTTTCCGAATTTTAAAACGGCTAAAAATGAATTTTAAATTGTATTTGGCATCAAAATGAAATTTAAATCACTCGCTCTCACCTTTCCCTAATTTACATAGAAACAGAAGAATGGAAACTGAATTGTAACTATTTTTATCTATATTACATGTGATATCAATTTGCAATTCTATCGACGCGATTCCATTTCAACAGAAAATCTATTATACAAATATTAGTATACTTGTTACTAAGCCCTTTTGCTATGAAACTTTGGACGTGGTATTTTAACAATAGTTGTTTCTTTGTGTCGGACAATTGAACTAACAAGCAACATCTGGTGTTCAAAAAGTGATAAATTAAAAACAAAAATTTGTTATTTATGTCAGGATATCTATAAATATTATTTGAGATCAGTAAAAATAATTTGCATCATTAACTCTTCTTATACCATTCTTCTCATTGAAATGAACGAGGTTCATTGCCATTTTGTTGTGCTTTCAACCGAGTTTTGCGCAGAATAACAAATAATCTCATTGAATCTAGACTAAAAAGTAACTATAATAGTCACTAGTCATTTTAACAAGGTCCGTGTAATCAAGCTTAATGAAGAATTGTTCATTACGTCATAGCGTGTTAATTTCGTTGTAGAACTATATATATTATTAAAACCCACATTTATTTGGGTGCAATTGATCTGTATTAATTTTTTGCTTCGTCACTGTAACTTACTGCTGAGGTTTTTGTCTTGCGGCTGACGTCTTACAGAGAACTGAAAAAAGAACTTGTATTATACAATGATGCAAGGTCGATTGATTAATCAATACCATAGAATGCAATTGATGAAGAATAAAGCATTCGAATTCTAAATAAAAAATAGATATTTCTTTTTACTGATATTGAAAGTAATTTATTGCAGATTATAGGAACTAAAAATAAAATTTGAATGTAACATTTTCATGAAAATAGTATACACATGAAAATAAAGGATAATGTTCTGTAACTGTTGAATTTCTAAATTTTATGAAACAAAATAAAATCCGACATAAATTTTTCATCATAGAAAAAAAAATCCAAAAAATTGAAGGTTGCGGGCAAAATTTAAGCAGTTTCGTATATAAACTACTTCCGGAACATTTATAAATGCAGAATAGTATGTTTCCGGCTCAGATATCACATGACCAGTGACAAATAAATACAAACTCTTGAGCCCTTTTCTAATGTAACATCTAAAACATGACGACGATAGGATTTTATGAAAATAAATTACCCTCATATAAATTAAAAGTATACTTGACAATATGATTTATTGATATAAAAAATTAAGAATATAATTAATTGTTTAACATAAAAAAAATAATAAGAACTATTATACAAAAAAATCCATTCTCAGAACCAGTACAGAAGCCTTATTAATTGATTTACTAATAAAATGTAAACAACGCCTAAAAATTTAAAAAGCGCTAAATAATGAGGCCCCTTTTCTTGATAAAGTTCGAACTTTAATATGCGTGCCTGATACGAGATCGATAATCTATTCCAAGCTTACCACCCATGACAACACATTATTTCTCTTACAAAGCCATGTTTATACTTGATCCTGCATACACGAGAAGATCCTGTAAATTTTGTTAAATCTACAGATTACACTTCACCTTAAATACTAAACTGTAAAGTTGAGCAGGGACTTATTTAGATAATGGAGAACCTAGTAAAATAATTAATAAATGTTGACTTCAAATAACAATGTGGAATTTCAGTGTAAGAAGTAAGTAAATTTCACTTCTTTTTTTTAATTCTATTATATTATTATCATTATTATTATTTGTTGATCCGAGTTTCCAAGTTAATGCAGGTAAAAGTACAATTTGTGACATAAGACATAACATGATTATGTATGATTAGGGAGGAATTTTGATTTTTAAAACCCAACATAGTAGAAAGTTTTACATTTTGAAATGAAAATAATTAACAAAAATGATTATCCCTATTTAAAAACCTTCGAATGGGTTGAAAAAGCTCCCATTATTTCGAAAAGAAAATCCACCAAGAGGGTTTTAACTTTTTTTATTCACCGCACTAATATTTCCAAATCTTTGGCAGAAGACAATAAAATTTTCTTACAGGATAGAATTTAAATCACTTGGTGATCCTTTACTAAATTAGTACCTTCGAATGAGTTCTTTGTTTTCTAGTGAACACATGTGGTAGAAGTAATAATTTTTGTTTTCTTTATGGAGACCACAAAGAGGTCCAGACATTTGTTAGGATAGAACCAATTGTCTGTTCTTCATTGTTTTGAGCGTAAAAAACGACCAAGATGACGTAATATACAAAAGTTTTCTTTCTTCCAGAACCAAGTCATGTGAATAATGGCCGATTCAACCCATACATTATGGAGCGAGAGTGAAGAGAACGACTCGATAAAACCTCCTGTTCAGAAAAACTCCAAAGTCGACGAATTTTTATCTCGAATTAACGACACTTACTGCCAGTCAAAAGCAGATCAGATTCTTAGACTGTTAAAAGATCAAGAGGATCTGAATTTGAGATTTCACGACTGTGATCTAAACAGTGAGGACTCGGACGATAATTTAAGTGACAGCTCTGTTAAGGAAACAGAACAGAGACTGGTGGCTCGATTTGCCCTCCATAAACAAAGAGGTGCAAGGTCGAAAACTTCTATGGGATTTTATAACGACACTGAACAAATAGGAAACTCTAATTATAGTTCTGACGAAGAAGATATCGCAATGGAGGAAAGACCAAACACAAGAATAAACCGCCCAAAATCTAGCTATGTTCGTCGTAGAACAAATGTAAGTGAAGATTCGACAGATGAAAATAAAGAGGACGATTTTGTCGACACTAGTGCCCAAAGACGCTGTCGATCAACTCGACCACATTCGAGACTCGGAAATAGGGGCTATGTTCATCGAAGTAGCATACTTCAAGAAACTGCTTGCAACATTCAGGCCCCACCAACGTCTCCTCGCGGAGATCTTATTGATGAAACTAACTATGACAAATATGCTCACACTAGATCATCAGGAAACTTTGGGAATGGCATTCCAAGACCTAAATCAAGAATTAAGGGATTCTGTGATACAACTCAAGCTAACGAAGTGATACCTCAAACACTAGAGAGACAAAAAACTATACACGATATCTCCACTGCACAAACCTACTCAAGTGACGAGGCGAGAGACGAATTCACGACAACGTCAACTCGTCTTCGCCATCGTCGTCAGCAGTTTCGTCACTCAAAGGCAAAGAGGCCTGCTTCTGAAAATGTGTTTCTAGTCCGCCAAAGAACAGAAGCGCGAATGCTACAAACTCATAACACCAACGTGAGGCCCACGTCTGAAAAACCTCTAATACAACAGGCTAAGACCTCAAAAAAAGTTATCTCTATAGACACAAATCCTTTACAGGCCGCACAGAATGCTGGCTTTCAACCTGCCCCTTCGTCTCTTCAAGCATCTCAATCAAATCCTTACCCCTATGGTGTATCTCAACAGAGACCAGCATCGAGAAGAAGTCATGGGCGACAGGATATTCCACTTAACGCAATGGGTAATGGAGTGCGCAATACCGGAAGATCAATTGGAGTGATGAAGTTACCTCCCCTCGATCCAGCTGTGGCTAAACGTGCTGAACGGATTGTTTTAGCTGCCAGGGAAACATGTGCTTAGTGCATTTCGTTTTTCATATCAATAGGACGTGGATATGCATTTTAACTTTGACAACCGATTTTTGAATTATTATATAATTGTAGTTATTGAGTATATTTTGATTACTCTGCTGCAATCGCTTTACTTTTCGCCCTGTCGGAATTTTAATTCCTCTTAAGCTTTGTTATCATAACGAACGGTATTTAACGCCGTTTGTTTTATGTCCAAAGTATATGGTGATTAAATTAACCAATATTTTATTTCTCATGTGTTTGTTATTAGAGTAATACCCTCGGTAAAGTATTCGATTTTGAATTTTCTGATTTCCCTTACTCTAATGACAGACTCCTATTTATCTTGTTTGTGAGATTTACGTAGGTTCCTATCTTTTGTGAAACATGTCTCATTCTTTATCCATTCAAATCCTGGGAATCGAAGGCAGAAAAATGGCTAGCAACCATAGTTACTATCAGTGGTCTAGAAACATGGTCACTGATCTTTTTCTGACCACTATTAACACCATAGATTTAAATTTTATTTCAATTTTATTCCATAGTTTATGTTCGGTTCTTGGGCGTGACATTAAAATTGTTAAAATTATGATTCAAAATAATGATCTGGCGAAGGATAAATTAATCTGCTCGGATGACATTTTTACTTGAGAGTGAAGAATGGTCGAATCCAATACCCTACTGAAATAATTCTAATACTATATATTTTTAAGCTAAATTTGTGAGGTAATTTATTGCATTAAATGAGTGCTTATGTTTTCCTTTTCCTTATTGCTTTCGATCCCCTTAAACATCCTTAGTCCTGTTTTACAATGAACAGAATTGAGTAGATTAAATGAATTTGTTGGGTTTATTTTTAAGCAGAACACTTTACTTTCACAAAGTAAGAATCACATATCTGTAATAAGTATATTATGCATTTATACTTTATTTACTACACCTCACAAAGAGAACAAAAAAATTGTGAAATAACGCGAATTCACTATAACTCATCTTTTTCTTGGGGGTTATTATTCACTTTTTTTTTTTTCAAAATACAAACAGAGAAACCATTATCACCTGAGTGTTTACGACAACGCCCTTGTCAATGATCTTGATCATGCGTGTTGATTTCTCATCAATATGATCATCAGCAGACGGGCCATGCTGCAGCCGACAAGCTGGTTTCCATGGATATAACAAAATACTGTCAGTTCATTGAAAATGATAACGCGTGATCCATCAATTTAAAAAGTTGCGCAGGTATATGTACATGTTCAAAAGATAATTAAATATTGCTCAGTGTAGCACGAACAAACTTCCTAGACCTCTTACCTTTCTCTTTTTTCACTGACTTAGACGACAAAGCTTCATAAAGAATCTTTCATTTTCTTTATGCCTTTTTTTTAGTTTGTTTGCTGGTAAACAGTAAGTTATTCTTCATAAAAACAGGTATTACTTGTTCTTTCTTCAACCCATTCAATAAAGTTTTGAGATATTTTTTTAGACAATAATTCTAACATGTGAAAAGGGAAGCTTTATCTGTCAGGTAGAAAACCACAAGTACATGAAACCTGAACGTTTTTTAAATCAAACTTCATAGATGAAAAACATTTTTTCTCAGTAAAGAATATATCCCTATGTATATCAGTGTTTTTAAAATTATGAGCTTTTACAACACAGTACCCACACACACGAGACAGATAAAATGAAGATACTAGATGTAGTGTCCTCAGAGGTGTAGTAATGTTTGTAATGGTAATAACATAAGAGTCAACGAACAACAGGCCTTTAAAAAATCTAAATTAACAAAAAGACATTTAAAACAACAATCTAATGAAATTGTAGACGATCTCAAACAAAATTGCAAACTCATTCCTGCAATAGTTTTTCTCAGCTTAATTGTTCGAGGCAAAACATAGAATCATTAACGCTGGACTCAATTCAAGACCTGACAAAGAAATAAGAATGATCTCGTATTCATGTAAATAAGAAACGCAACATGCCGATACAAATGGGATTTTTGAAGTATTAACTTAATGTTTCGCTGTTGCTCTGAGCACACCTGCAATTAAAGATATTGTATTAAAGAAAAATATATTGCATGGAATCACGCTATTTCTATTTACCATATAATGTCCCTTTGCCTAAGAATGCAGTAATTGACTTTTTGGTAAAACTAAATTTTAAACATTTCTTTTTCTATCATAATGAAGAATGTAACAAACCCATGGAGAGTTAAATAGCTACAAAATATAGATTCTTCTGCTATTTTTATGCCCCATTCGAAGAAGGGAGGGTATATTTCTTAGCTGATGCCTGTCGGTCTAATATCAGTTTCCGTTCATTTTCTTCGCAGAGGTTGCACATATTGAAATAAAATTTGGTATACTGATTAATATTCTTCTTCTTCTAAACCACAAACCACCTTCTGGTGTATTGTCGTGATTGGTACTATGTACACTTGCCCATGGGGAAACAACAATCTATTTACAGTTCATAAAAACCATTGGGTGATATTTACAATTAAAACTGTCGAAGCTAGGTCATTCTGATTGCCCCAATGCTATTCTTGAAACTCTCCAGGCTAGAGGCGCTGACAGCAGTAGATGGTAGATTGTTCCATAGTGTTATAGCTGACGGAAAGAAGGACTGCTGATGACTGAATTCTGGAGTAAGGGAGCAAGAACCTGATATTATGGCCCCGTGTTGTTAAGTTAGCTCCCCTTGGTACAAGGTAGTTTTGCGTTGGTATTGCGATAAGATGGTGAAGAATACGATAAAGCATGATGACCTTTGCTTAATGTCTGCGCTCCTGTAGTGTTGGCCATTGTAGATCTTCGAGCATCTTAGTCACACTGCTAGTTGTTCTATAATTCCCAGTAACGAAGCGTGCTGCTCGCCTTTGAACCATTTCCAGTTCATAGATATTTTTCTGGGTTACTGGGTCCCATATGATGGAAGCATACTCCACTATTGGTCTTACTAAGGTGGTGTAACACTGCGCCTTGATAGTGCTGATGTTGCGTCTCAGAAAAGCAGTGATGTTGTTTGCTTTCTTTGTAATTGTTACAATGTGTTGATTCCATGATAAGTTGCTACTGATGTTAAGGCCTAGATATTTTGCTGACTTCACTGTGGCTAGATTCTTTCCATGGATGGTGTAGTTTCTTATTATCGATTTCCTTTTGTTGGTCACACGCAGCACTTCACATTTATCTGGGTTGAATGACATTTACTAATCGTTTTTCCATGACTGCAGTCTATCAAGGTCTTGTTGGATGTAATTGGTGTCTTCTTCTTTACAGATCTTTCTGTAAAGTAGACAGTCATCCGCAAAAAGACGGGCTGTTGATGTTATTCTTTCTGGAAGATCGTTAATGTAAATTAGGAAGAGAAGTGGGCCAAGCACCGTTCCCTGTGGGACCCCTGATGTGACGTCTGATGTTCTTGATGACTTCCCTTCTAAGATGACCTTCTGAGTACGACCATTAAGAAAATTGTTGATCCACTCTAATGCCCTGCCTCTTATACCATAATAGTGACACTTGCATAGGAGTCTTTGATGGGGCACCTTATGAAAGGCTTTGGAGAAATCAAGAAGGACACAGTCCATCTGGTCTCCACTATTTAATCCATCAGCTAGCTCTTGGAGTGTTATGATGAGCTGGGATTCACAAGATCTTTGTTTGCGAAATCCGTGTTGGTAATCGCATAATATTCCATTTGCCTCAAGGTGTGTGATGATATCACTGTGTAGTATATGCTCCATTAATTTGCAACAAATAGATGTGAGGGAGACTGGTCTGTAGTTTGAAGCCTTTCCTCTGTCTCCTTTTTTAAATAATGGTGTTATAAGGGCTTCTTTCCATTGATCGGGTATCTTTCCTTGTTGTATTGAAGTATTGAATATGGTGGTAAGTATTGGTGATATTTCATTTGCTAGTTCTTTCAGTACTTTTCCTGGGATGTTGTCTGGACCAGTGGCTTTATATGGATTGATGTTCTAGAGGAGCTTCAGGACACCGACCTGGTGAACTGTGATGTCTGGAACAGGTGAGTAAGGGCTGTTGGATTTCTCAGGTAGGTTGGAGTTATCTTCTTGCGTAAATTCTGAATTAAACTGTTCGTTCAAAATATTGGCTTTAGTCGCTATGAAGTATCCCCTCTTTACGTAATGGCGCCACTCTAGATGTTTCCATTCTCTTGCTTTTGATGAATCCCCAAAACCTTTTTGGATTGCTGGCATTATCCTCGCTAAGCATGTTGGAGATGTACGAGTTGTATGTTTCTCTACATTTCTTCTGAGTTTCTTTCTTAATTTCCTTAAAGTTATCCCAATCTTGTTGTTTTCCACTTCTCTTGGCTTTGTTGGAATTCATTCATTATTCATTAGAATATCTAGTTCAAGTTCTGTTTTGGGTACGATCAATCCATTTTTGACAGTGATGCCCCTTGGATTTAGAAAATTTCCAAAAATTAGGGTTGAGGGGGTTTCATAAGTGTTTTAAAAACATCTCTTGTTTTCGTAAAGGTTTTATCACTCTGAGCCAATATGATTTTTTTAACATTAAAAAAGAATATTAGATATATATTTAAAATACTTAAAGATTATGTCACAAATAAAAATAACTGTTTCCTGTTTGATTTATGTACATAAATTGAAATTAAAGATGTTAGATAAACAAGTAAAAAGATTTTTAAAACTTATTTAACTTGTAATTTTCATCCTGTATCTTGAAATTACAAATGAAATTATTGTCTCCTTAGTAACATGGGGGATCGGGATTCCATGCAGTAGTGCAGGAAAAGGATTTATAATGATGCAGAAATACAAATGGGTGTCAGTACAGTATTTTTACGGTTACAGGATTTTCATGGGTAAACAGATACCAGATTTATATGGGTACAGGTACAGGTCCATATAAACACAATATTCTAAGTCATTATTTGATGAAAAAATACAAAAAAGCTTTCATCTTCAAATATTTCTCCTTGATACTAAAATTTCAAGCTAAATTTTACTCATCTGGTGACTATTTTAATTAGATTCTTCCATTACCTGTCAGATTTGAAATAATTTTGAAAAAAAAGGAATGTACCTCCATTGGTTCTTTTTTTCATTTATTACACCCCTTTGCCCTATACTTGATTTTTAAAAAAGTAGAAAACACAACGAATTGAAAGAAATAAATCAATAAAAATACACCTTGTTATGATGTTAGAATAATATCTAAAAGACTCTGATGGATGGAATAAGTAAAGGATAAAAATACAAGTGTAAAATATCTATTCAATATTAGTTTATTAAAAATATATAAAATTATAAACATCAAATTATCAATATGTTTTGCTATAATAACCGGTTTTGTCCAGTTTCACTGTTTCAAATTAGTCCTGTTATACATGCAAAAACGAATGGTTCATTTCATTAAAAATATTACGACTTTTTTTTTTATTTTTCTATAACATCGAATTACATTTTAGTTATTCAATTAGGAAAAAAAAAACCAAAAAACAAAAAAAAACCATTGATGAATTCTCTATCTTAGTCGAGAGAATTCTACCACAAAAATAAAGGAGTCCTTTGTTTCTTTCTCCTTTTTTGACCCATTTCCAAAGTGCATATCCTTGTATCATATTTCCCTGTTACAAGTATGCTGACAGCATAATTTTTCTTCGAAAAGAAGATTGACTGGAAATAATTCAAGCTCTATTAAAGCTGCAATAAAGCTAGATTTTCGAAAAATTGAACATAAACATTAATAGGGTACCCATTTAATCTTTTTAAACGATTCTAAGGTTTCTTTTTTCATTTTAACTAATGCTTTCATTATAATTGGAGAGAAAAAAATGCTGATGTTCTAAATGATGAAGATTTTAATTTCTTTAAAGAGAATCACTTGACACTGATCCCGGATGCACAAGATGGGGGTATTTTCTCAAACTTTATGCCCCCAATTCTTTTCTTTTGAATTATCTGTGTGAATTCATCCTATCGAATCAAATGACACAGGATCATAACGACAATTAACCAGTTTATCATCTGTTTTGGTTACATGACGTTGGTAGAATAATGTCGATTTAATAGCATTCTTTCAAATAACTTCCGGAACTCTTAAACTATTTTTATATTTTTTCGCTGAAAATTTACTTCCTGAATAATTATTCAAGAAAACTTCTTAGTGGGAAAAGATAAGATGTGATTTGAAAATTAAAAAAAAAATGATTTTGGACGTAAATAAAGGAGACCAAAAGATCGTTTAGATAAATATTTTATAAAATTGAAAGTGAGTAAGCAATTTGATCACATTAAGGAAGGTCCATACTTTTACGGATCCGGTTTTAATTTTACACACCAATATAAAATTCTGATTTTCACTTTTTTTGTAATAAAATATTTTGGTTGCTTGAAAATAATTTAATAAGTATAAATTTATTAATTATAGTGTCAATTTGAATACAAAGCATTTAATATATACTATGGAAATTAACACTTTACACTTTGTCCAAAGGATTTATATGCTTTTAGCACATATACAGACACAAAATTCTTAATTGCCTTTATGAACCTAAACCCTTCTTATTTTTTTAAACAAACTAACTTGAGATCTATTTTTATAGATTTTAGGTCTATATCTTTTTAAAATTTACTTTCGTTTTAAATTTTGTTAAAAATGATTGAAAAACTTGATATTCCAGAAATGGGGGTATACGTGTTCAAATGGCCGTTTTATTAAATTTTACTGGTCAATCATAATAAAGTTTGTGTTTTTGTTAACCTTAGATATGATTCTTACTAATTTTAAAGAAAAACTGGCATGTAAACGATTTAGATTTTGAGAATCATTAAAAATAAAGATATTTTGAGATTTTATTCTTAAAGACGTGGACAGATTCAACATCAATTTTTTAATGTTTTCCAGGAAAGATTTCAAATATTCTCCTGGCAAATGAATGTTTTTTCTTTCCACAAGTTTTAATATAAATTTGATGTGATTTGGTGCATAGCTAAATAAAATATGATATCACACTTCTTTATGATTAATTTTGGCTGTTGAATTTTTAGAGGTATGTACTCAGAGACATGTTGTATGAAAATTAACCTGCAAAGATATGTCTTTTATGGCTGTTTTAGTTAGTTCATGAGTTATTCAAGGTATTCAAGTTAAAAAAGGATCAGTTTGACAGAAGATTTTGAAAGTACGGGCCTACCTTAAATGTATTCAATTGCCATTTCACCCGCTGCAGGCTTCTACATTATTATAATCTTTTATGCATACATATTCTACCTAGGATTTGACTTGACTCCGTCAAGTCAATTAGAATTCACACTTGGCTTTAATCAAACTCTCTATGTATCCGATATTTAATCATTTTTATACACCATAAAATTAATATACACGGTGTGATTCTATTTACCTTTAATAAAGATACAGATTTCATTTTGATCTATATCACACTTTTGACAAATTTCTCAACGTTAACCGCATATAAATGGATTAAGGGATTAAAATAACGACCTACTCCTTTTCAAAGACTGTAAATTGGCATTGGGTCTTTAATATAATATGTTTAATAGCGTGTTTTAGCTCTGCCTATTAAATATTACGGAAGCTAGTAAGTGTCAGGTCAAGAAAAAATATTTTATCTGGTAATCGCCATGTCTTTTTCCTGGCAGACACCACATAATTTTCTAGTGACCGCTATATATATATATATATTTTTCTAAGAGCCGCCATTTACCGGTAAGTTCCTAGCGCCTGCCCTTAAAATATCTGGCAGCCGCCAGATAAAAGTATCTATTAGAAAAAGTTTGCGGCTGCCAGAAAATTAAATAGCAGTCACTAGTTATTTCGATGTAAATCAAGTTGACAACCACAATTCTGCATCAATGTTTTCCCAACTAAGCATATTTTTTTTTTAACGTTTAAGCCTAAACTGAATGTCATAATATTAGCCCTGAGATCTGCTGTAATACTAACTAAAGGATTCATTAACATTCGTACCTGATTGATAAGCAACATTTTTGGTTGCTGGAGTCGTAGAGGTCTGTTGCAGCTGAGGCAGTGTGGTATCCATGGAATTGACTTCAAATGTGACTTGTAAGCCACTGGAATGAGCAGATAACGCTTAGATACCACTTCCGGTATGCTGAATTTGTGCAAACTCTCGTATTGGTTGCATCAGGCACGCCGAGGGTCTTTGCGCACATGCAGGGAGTCTGGCATAAGGTGATTTTGTCTTGGATCACTTTGAGGAACCCACTCTTAACAATACTGTGCTCATTTTCTTGCAAATAATTGATAAAACCGTCAAAGATTTGCTCATTACTACATGTAATTATTCATATGTAAACATTGCCTTCTGTTTAATCAAGTATTGAAAATAGAATTTCTTGTTTAATAATATGTTTTACGGTGTGACCGTTGGGGCGAGCGCAGTTACATACTATCATAAACCTACACATGTACTGCCTATCATTCAAGAAAAAGATAGAAAAAATAAACAATAAAAAGAAATCACTTCCCAAGCATCGGGATCGAGATTCCGAACTTCTCGGAAGTTTCCCGTTAAAGTGACGAAAGTATGACGTCAGATAAAAAGTTCTGTTGACTTAGGACGCAAACGATATTTTTATTGCATGGAGACCATAGACTTAAAACATGTTTGTAATTTTTTTTCAAGTAGTTGTTGTGACGTCATCAGAGTCGGCGGTCCCTTTGTTTTAAGTCTATGGTCTATTGAGCTCGCTTCGCGAGCGCGACGCTCGCTGCGCTCGCTATTACAATTTTCTGAAGAATAAGTCAATAGATTTAAAATAAAAAATCATTATACATGAATTAATATGTTTGCCTTATAATATTTTATACTTAAATTTCTTCGATTGATACAAAACTTAGCCGATGACACTTGAATTTTTTCAAAGCACCAATGATTTCGTCTGCTCTGAACAAGATGGGAAGCTGAAAAGACCTAGCACATGCGCATCAATGTTCATGTAATTATCGACCATAGAATCGTTATGATAGAAGTGCATAATTCCTGAAAAAGGGGTTGCACATTGTAGCTATTTATAATTTCAAAATAGAAAGCGGTAAGCATCATTCTCAATAACTCTATTTATCTTTTTGGGATAACGTAAAAATTCAAGAAATGTGCATTTAAAATTAAATTGTCATTTTTTTCCTCGCAATGTTCGTTTGCGTTATTTAACTTTACGACGTCACAAACGTCACAAACGGCTCTTAGGTCTATAAAGCACACCAGTTTTGAAGGGCGGTAAATTCACATCAAAGATTACCGGAATACACAATTATGGAGAGGAAAAAATAAAGAATGTAAATACATGTATAAGTATTGAATTCATATTTAAGGTTGTCTTCGGTCCTATAACACACCTGGCCGTGCCGACAAATTATTCAATTTGTCGGCACGGCCAGGTGTGTTATAGGACAGAAGACATCCCAAAATATGAATTCAATGCTTAAATAGACAACTACGCTTTAATGTTTCAAATCTCTTGTTTTTTCTACCCTTTTAATTTCCCCCATTTGGGAAAGGATGCATATACAGGTATATGATATGTTATATGTGTATTTATATATTTAAAAAGCGAATGGACAAGTTTTGCACGCACGTGAGATTTATTGTACATGTATGAAAAAGTGTACCCCCATGTCCTTTTATATATCGACAAAAAAATACACGTGTTTTATATTTACAAAGGAATTTTAAGGTCTGCTAAACGTGTGCTATAAGAATTTTTTTTTCTTGATAGGTTTTTTGTGTAATCGCTATGCAAATAGAATAAAAAGGATTTGGTTGTTTCATTTCCAAATCCCATCATCCTTGATCAAAATAAATTAGCAAGGCAATGAACAACGATGTAAACAAATATGTTTATTTTGTACTTTAGATGAAAAATATATATGACAACGACACGAACGAAGTCCTGCTCTTTTTCTACACCACTAAGCACCGATGAATAACATAATCTTGAAATGGTACAAAGTAATGAGAATTAGAAATAATGGGACAAAGAAAATCAAAGCTAGTAAACATTTTTTGTTGTTGCAATATTTTAAGGCTAGGTTAAATTTGATTTTGGTAAATTTTCTAGGATAAAAACAAGACACACACGATCCACAACGCTCAAATGAGCAGCTTTTCTCTTTCGGGCAGAGTGAATACATATATATATGAACAAAATGCGATATACCTATTGTATACGGCTGGTTCTTGATTTGTTGCCATATTGCTCTGTCATCTCCCCGGGGAGTTTTTTTTTAAATAACCCATCCTTTAACCTAAATTTTTAGAATTATTTTCTCTTGAAAAATAATGTCTACTTTTTAATTTTTTTTTATTACCAAGGGTGTTTTTGTCACGATTTTTAATAAAATTATCTCCTGCTTCTGGCGTAGATTTCGAACATGCAAACAACAGACAGGCAGACTGCACACAGGGCACTCTTCCGTCAGGAAAGCTAGTCTGTGTCTGACTTAGATGTGGTAAGTATAAATCGAAGGAAAGCATAAAAAATAACCATAAATCTCTGATATTATGACAAAGCTTCAAAGGGCACACTCGTTCAGAGGTTATGGGGTTTAATTATTCACATTTACATATCTCCTTTGTTTTAAAAGTAAAATAAACAAAAAACAAAATTGACTTGAGTACACATTGTCATTTATTTGATTTTTAAACTGTTGCGTCTTAGTAAGTTTAAAATAGGTATTGTTTGTCATTCAAATGAAGCAAATAAACAATTTAATAGTAGTGGAGTGCAGTACATTTTCCCCCAGCCTGTTCTAAAAGGGCAAAACAATTAATAAACCCTTTTGCACTACTGCTCGTTCTCTCTGTAAAAGAAAAACAATTCTATTTTTTCCTTCTATTCGCATCATAAAATTAATTCTTTTCCGCTTCTATCCTCATTTGTTTCTGAATTTAGAATCCAGTGGCTGTTAAGATTGCCTCCCACGGACATCGGTCATACTAGGCTGATGATCGATGGAAGATGTTTAGTACCTCTGTAAAGCTGTAAAATATGGAAACTAAGAAGTTTGATGAAGAACACGACACTTCTAATCAATATACACATAAAGGACATCCCCGAATCACGACTTTAACATGCCATAGATTGCACTTTTGTCATGATATGAAATGTTAACATATTTCTGGGGGAGGGGGCTGATTTTCTTTCACTTAAACTACCAATACTTGGCGTTAAAATGGGATATCATTTTCGTTGATTTCGCATTGAACAAATGTTTTCTGTGCCATCACTAATGCACTTGGTTCAACTTTTTTATTAGCTTTTTTTTTTTTTTTTACAAAAATGCCCGTGCTTCATGTAATTGTGGCAGAATGAATACAGACTTAAAGGAAAAGTTTACCTGATAAATTCTGTAGATTTATGCATCGAGCTGTCAAAAATCTATAAAGCTTTTTAAGGTATAGTTCTTTTAGCACCTCTGGATCTATAGAGTCAAATATCAAACTGTTTGAGGTTTGTACTAACTGTTATATCAGGCTGCAGGTCCGCAATTTGAGATATTCTAGTTTTAATTCCACTATAGTCCTGTTTAATTGCAAAATTTTGTAGTCATATACTGGTATATTTAAAGTAAGCTAAGGTTTTTGTTCCCACGATATACAGAAAAAATTGGAACCTGAGAGTTTAAAGGTAATCAACAAGGCCAAACTGATTCCCATGATTTTAATGTAGAAATTTGTACACTGTAACATTTGAACTGGGTCAAGTGAGATGGATAGCTGGTGTTCTTGTCCTTAAAGACATAGCAAACAAATATTCTTTTACATATTCTTTTTAGAGAAAGTCTTTTCCAAATGCAATTTAATTGGTCTTACGTCTGAATGTCCAGCATGCCAGAAAATAAGTCTGTTTCTGAGATCAAAGAGAATTCAGACTTTTTGCCTACACAGGATGCGTTGAGTTATCTATTAATGCAGATTACTTTTTTCCTCTGTAAAACAATTTTACATGCCATCTTTCAATGAATCATTCGAAATGTGGCATTTTTGTCAATTTTCTTGAGTAGAATGGAGAATGAAGTAGGATTATTCGCATCAGAAAAGCTTCTCTTCTTCACCAATGCTTCCGATGGACCGCGCAATGAATCCAAGGATTTCTCCCAGAAGGTCAATGTAAGTCAGAGGCAAAAATATGTACCAAGATGATAGCAGTAAATATACAGCACCTGAAGAACAAGATTCACAGTAACTCCTAGTTTAATTATTTCTGTCAAAACTCTCTTTTTATATGACTTTGTGATGAATAAATTCAGAAAATCAGATAGAATATTCTGTCGTCTTTTTGTCAAAATACTAGGTACATTTTATTTTTGCAACTGTGTCGAATTGCATTCAGAGGTGGGCTTTTTATTAGGATAATAGTAATCGAAAAGATTTGTCACAAGGAAATCATCTGTGAAATGTCCTAGAATTCCCTCAAAATATACAGCCAAATTTAAACTCTTTCTAAAAATAGGTCATCCTCTCCAAGTCATTGTAAAAAGGTAAAAATTAATGATGTCCAAGGAAAGGTCTTATCACAAAGAATAAATTTGTAAAATATGAAAATTTAAGAAAGAAGTATTCAAAAACCATAACCAAGATTGGGGATTTTTAAACGAAGGTCAAGAATATTTATACCAAAGGAAAGTTCTCCCTAAGAAATATACGTGAAATATGAAAGCCTCGAACCATTCATTCAAAAGTTATGGATAAGGTTAAAATTTACTATCGTTTTGCAAAAGTGGATCAATTTTCAAGGTCAAGGGGTCAATTATGTCGGTACCCACTGAAAGATATCGACACAAAAATTATCTTTGAAATTAATGTGAAAGCCAGAGCTCCATCCAATCAAAAGTTATGGACAAAGTTAAAGTGTTTGCGGACAAACCGATAAACAGACCAACAAACAGACATGTGGATTGATGGGAAAAAACAACATATATATACCCTCGAGTCTTCAATTAAGGGGCTTGATAAAAATAAACCATTCCTCGAAACATACAGATCCTTTCACCTTATTGACATTCACGTTTAAGCTTCTTACCCGCCTGTGTCGTATTGGCGACGTATAGCGGCTTTTACTAAGTCCACATCTGAAAAGTGGCAAATCCCCCTACAGACTGTCAATTCTAGATCCGCCCAGAGATGACAGAGGGGGATTGCTTTCAATTTCTCACATCAACCGAAAAGGCATTCTGACCCCAAGCTTTTTGTAAGGTCAACCGGTACAGTGGATCTTGAAAGCTTATAAATTCAAACTTGTTACATGAATTTAAAAAAAATATAACTTTTCAATGGTAGATTTTTTGTCAAAACGAAATAATATGTTAAGAAATTGCGAAAGAAAAAATATTTGAGAAAACAGAAACAATTACTAGTTCACATAACTTTTATGTATGTAATGTAATACATGTGAAAACACAAAATATATATTTTAAATATTTACATAATACTATCCTTAAAATATAATAAAAATCTTAATTAACATTATTCTATAGGATCATTGTTTCAAAAATGCAAAACTATTATTCCATTGACAAAGAACTATAACTTGATCAAAATGTACATTTTTTATTCAAATTATATGCATTCTTAGAAAACAAATAGACAACGGAAACCCATTATTTTCCTCATTTAAGTATTCTTTTAAGCTGAATACGCTAGTATATAATATTTTTTTAACCCAGTGGCCTTGACACCAACCAAACACCTGTTCGTTCTTATGCAACTAGATCCATTCGTCAAAAACATTTAAGAAATAAATAAATAAGTTTAAAAGACTGTTGACAGCTAATGAAAAGAATTTATTGGAAATACACATCGATTCATGTTGATTGTTATGGAGTTTATTGATTTCTCTATTATTGACGTTTACACATTATAACAAATAAAGCGCCTCCCAAACAAATGATTCAAGGCCGCTATTCAGTTCTGGTTTTAATATGCATCAGAGAATTTACAAAGTAGGGACCACCCATAAGTCTTAAATATGTTCCTACTAAATTGCAGTGATGCATTGTATCTCGATCAATTACAGTTTAAACGGGTAGTCGTGTCCTTGTAGTTCTACAATGTCACTCAAGAAAAATTTTCACATGTGAACATATGCATAATCAAATCTTAAACTTTCACGACTGAACAATTATAATTAGATGCGTCATTCCTTAAATGGGTTAAATTTTCAGTGAATTATGTCAAGTCATTGCCATGTATCATGTATGTTTGAAAAAAAAAACACATTTATCTTTTTAATCAATTTTAATAAAGACATTAAATGGCTAAGAAATACAAAATCCTTTGGTAACGATTTATTTCTGTATAACAATAAAAACTGGACAATTTATTTTAGTTTATTGTATTTAGTTTGTTCAATTTTCATTAAACATTTGTCTTAGTGATAAATTTCTTGTTTATTGACATTTTAATACCATGTCAGTCTTGTTTTATGATTATATAGAGCTGGCTACCCGATGATTAAGATAGGTATGTAGCTTATAATCAATAAATAAACAAACACTGGGTCAGCACTACTCTTTGTCTTACCACCGTATTCAGCAAGATGATTGATTACTCTGACTCACTCCAAAATCGCAAATTGTTCTTGTCCAAATATCAAACTCTAATAAATACATGTATTTATAATCGTCTTCCTTGTGAAATCCACCTGAAAGTTTAGAGAATTTCATTATCTTGTGATCTCATAGGTTTTAGCAAAAAGTGTACACCCAACAGAAAAAAAAATCTTTTGGAAGAAGGCTTTTCAGCAGGTTTATTACAGAGATATTGTTTATAAGTAAAAGGATTTAGAAAATATATATTTTCTTTATTTAATCATTTAATCAGTTATTCATTTTTAAATGTCGCTAAGAGCAATAACTACTTCTCATGTATTTATTATTGTTTGCAGTTAAGTGTGAAGTTTTGCATTACGTCACAACCTATGATGACGCTGCGCTCAAGGTAAATAGTACACGCCTCCTAACCGCAAGCCTTACGACTGGAAGTTTCTTCTAATCCCTGATTACACACAGTGGTTGCTGAATTGTTTACGCTGGATGCACCTGTCGAAAAAGATCTTGACGTAATGCAAAACTTCGCACTTAACTGCAAACAGTAATATGTATTCATGTATCAAAAATTTTCTTTATTTTAATAATGTAAAATGGAATTCTCTAATATTTTACATATCTATAAGAAAACATTATTTTGAAGCTTTCAAAATCAGAATAGTGTATTTGATCCAGTTTTGCACTTTTTATGCTGACTTTACTTCTGTTAATTCATATCTTATATATACTTTTTGCAATTATTAGCTAATTTAAACTTAATTCAGTGAAAGCTAGAGGTACTGTGAGCACTGAGTTCACTAAATGATTCGGATTCCATATGATTATAATGGCAAATGCTATGTTTTACTCTGGGAGTCACGAAATAAGAGTCAGATAAAAAAATAATTAAAATAGGAGGTGCACAATGGTATTATGTAGTATTATAATGTGTGAAAATATCATAAAATTTTATTTCGTGGTATATGAGGAGTTGCAGAGAAGAGATGGTCACCCTTCAATATTTTAGATAGAATGGCAGAGTCCATATTTTTGCCATGGAAAGCCCAAAAATGTGTCGGATCAAAAAGTAAAATAAGGGGTGCACACTGGCACTTTGTAACAAAGAATTAAATTTCATTTAGTGGTAAAAGAGGAGTTGCGAATAAGAGATAGATACTCCCGTTAGGGCAGTCCCAGTCAACATTCTAACTCACATGGCCTTCTGATGACGAAGCGAGCGTACTGTAAATCCTCACGACCACGAAGTGATACATGTAGCCCTCCCACTAAGCTGTTCGTTTTGGAAATATGTGGTTTTTGGAGACCAGGTATTCCAACAATCTATTTGAATTCCCATGGGTACAAATTGCGCTCCTTTATTAGCAGACTTATTTTTATATTCATATGAAGCAGAATTTATGCAAAATCTTATGCGTGAAATGAAGAAAACACTTGCTGTGGCCTTCAACTCGACATTTAGATATATCGACGACGTATTTTTAATTAATAATGATGATTTCCATTCCTACGTCGATACGATATATCCTGGTGAGCTTGAGATAAAAGATACCACAGAGTCCGACACTTCTGCTTCATAATTGGATATTTTACTTGAAAAAGACACTAATGGTAATCTAACAACCAAGCTATATGATAAACGTGATGACTTTAACTTTTCTATCGTCAACTTCCCTTACTTATGCAGCAATATACCTTCATCACCTGCATACGGAGTATATACATTGTATATCTCAGTCGATTCGATACGCAAGAGCATGCTCTACGTATGAACAATTTCTAAAACGAGGTAAATTATTGACAAGCAAGTTGATGAAACAAGAATATCAGCAGTAACGTTTAAAGTCATCATTTCGTAAGTTCTATGGTCGATACAATGACCTTGTCAGCAAATACAATTTATCATTGAGTCAAATGCTGACTGACGTTTTTCATACTTAATGTTTATCCATTACTTATACACTGAATTGACGACGGACTTTTCCCGTTATTTCCTGATCATGACAAGGAGCACATGGCGGGTGTGACCGGTCGGCAGGGGGTGCTGACTCCTCCATGGCACCTGATCCCACCTCTGACGTTTCGGGGGTCCGTGTTTGCTCTGCTCTTTTTTTTGTATTGTTTTATGGACTTTGAGATTGAATAATGTTCGTTATATCCTCCTTAGACACTTTCTTCAGATTACCAGCGCATTTGTAACCCAAGTCAGAGTACCAGTCCATAATTATAAACAGAGCCTTGGACAAAGAAAAGATGGATTATTTAGACGGCATGAAATAAATATACATAATCTCATAGAAAAGTTTTAATTAAAATAAAATCTCCTTATTAAAACACATTAAATTATAAGAAGAATTCCAGTAACCACTTCAATTGTCCGTCGTGTAATGCGCCACTATGATCGACCAAAGCCGAGCACGAAAAGGGCAGTAGAAAGGACTGTTGAAGGTCATCAAAATGTTTGATTCCTACTTCCTGTTCCCTAGATTAACCTTGGAAACAGAGGACACAGTTCTTCATTCAATATTACAAGGATCTCTGTACAAACAGAACTTACTTTGTGCAAACAGCATTTTGATTATGTTTTTATACCAATCAAGGATAAGTCAATTTTTAAACACTTTGTTTTAGTGTTAGCAAACATGTGGAAGTAGTCGGGTATGAATAGGGCATATTTTGCAATTCAAATTTTATTGGAGTACCTCCTTATACTACGGAACAGCTTTGTAAAATGTAGGTGCAGAATCGGTGCGGAATATGGAGTCATGCACTGAAATATGTACACAAGCATATGCTTTTCTTACCTTTCTTCAAAATTGATCACTTAACGTATATTTTATCTATTCTCGTAAGAGAAATGGACAGGTTTTCACCTACATCTATGTAGACGAAAGCTTGTCCACTTCTCTAAAAAACATATTTCAACCAGTCAAGAAATTTTATATCACAGTATATCTCGGTAGATTCGTGCCTCATCTTTTGGTGAATTTAAAGGTGACGGAATCAGGCTAGATTTGAGGAATGGTTTAATATAACGATTTGACATTTTTCTTATATTTTAAAGAATGCATAAATACCGAAATTGAAGTTTTGCCTAAATTTCTATACTGTTGAGTAGTTTAAATGTTCATCAATATAAGCATACAATACTTATGTTCCTATAGTGTCCCAGGTGTATCTGCTGGCGTTCACGTGGAAAATGGCCGATTATTGGACAAATATTGGTGGAGGCCTAGGATAATGATTACATGTCATATTGAATATCTTAATTGAAATTTACTTAACATCAATAGGAATTTGTTTATATTACTTTATATGAAAATAGACATCTTGTCTGTACTTTTAAATTAACGATTATACTTTGTTGTCTTTTCGCGTTCAACGCAATGACTTGGAGCCTATAGCTAATGACGACCTAACGTTATTTTGCCAAATAAAGAGCATTGGTTAGTGAACTGAATTAATGCTTAAACTGTTCCCTAATACTCACTGGGTGCTTAAAGTACCTGTACAGGCAAAACTAAATGTCGTTTGTATCAAATGCATGCTGAAAAAAAATGAAAACTAAGAAGCCAAATATATGTTATTTTCCTAGATATTCTCTTCAAAAATTTATTAAAAATAAATTTCGATTGAGAGAATATTGAAACCATTTACCATAGTAAGGTTTGTTAGTCGCCTCTCTGTGTTGTTAAACATACGAGGAAAAGAATTTTCTGCACCGACTGCATGGGCATGTGGGCTTAAGAATGCAATACTTTAAAACATCTAACCCTAAGTAACTTGGATATATTATAATAATATTGCTTAATTACATTGTAATTTTATTGCACCTTAAAAAAGAGGTGCATATGAAAAATACTATTTTCACTTTTCCCCTAACCCCCGCTCTAAAAATTGTCTATTGAGATACATTGTATAAGTATTGTAAATATAAAATAAATTTTAACGACGAGTTTGTTCGTTTGAAATAAACCCCAATTTTAATCCCCAATATTTAAAAAAGTTTTTATGATTATAGTCAGTTGCAGGGCAAAATTTTTCATTTATAAATTATGTTTTAACACTCAGAATTTAATTCAAAATGGATTTTTTAACGTAACATTACTCTTTTTTCACGAAAGTTTAATATTTGAACGTTATTTTGATAAAAGAGAGATAGCGTTACATCATTTCTAAATTTTATTTGAAGATGGTTAATCGAAAAATGTTTGCATTATGGAATGAAGCCGTGGTACAAACTAATAACTATCAGATTAATCATGTTATTTCCTCCCGATCGATGATGTAATATAATAGTGTAATTCATATTAAAATACGGCCATATTGACAAAGGCGTAATGTCAATGAGAATTTAATTTTACGGCAATATTTGGTCATCTTTTTCTTGGTCAAACACTCAGATGGCGAGATCAAATTGGGGTAATTTTCATTTTTTTTTTTTTTAGAATTGGACCGTGTTTTAGAGATAAGGTGTCAACAGAGAATAATGATTTATTTATTCAGAGAGAGAGAGAGAGAGAGAGAGAGAGATTGTCTCAAAAGGTACGAAATCCCCAATATTCATCTAAAGTCAAGTTGTATTTTTAAAGCGCTGAGCCTGTTGGTTCGAATCCCCCTGTTCTTGGACTATTTAGGAGGTTAAGTGTTATAATAATAAATAACCCTCCATTTTTTTCTTAACCTGTTTAATAATTTAATTAATTTTCTATAAACAATCAATATCGATCACCTTAATATAAAGAAAATTTTCTCGAAATATATCTAATAAATTTTATTGGGAAAATATATCAGCCGGGCCAGCAAGATTAATTTCCCGATTTATGTCAAAGAAAGGTCTACGCATCTTAACTTCATGATTGAAATATAGATAAAATTTGAAACACGATTCCCATTATTGTGTTGACCAGTCTTAAGGTAGCTTATTCCTGAGGTCAAACATCAGAGAATCGATGCTAAAAATAAAATTACAAAAGCAACTTAACGTCGGACAAAAGGTTAAGCTGAAAATGTGGTGTTTGAACTACACAATAACAAGGGTATGTTTTAGGGGACAGAGAAGTCATTTGATCCTGCTATAAACCGATCATGTGTTTGCTCAGTGTAGTGACAATGATACAGTAATTTATTCCCTATCTGTAGCGACTTCATAGTGATCTGGCATTGTTCAAGCAAGAAAGCTTTTATATTTGTTGTTTTAAGTTTTTGGTACATTATGACAGATTTTAACTTTTTTAAATCATAGAATTTTTTTTTCAATTTGAGCATTGATCTCAACATTAAAGGTTTCGTCATTTATGAACCAATCAGTATGAATCAGGGGTTTACAGACATGGCTGTATATCTACAACTTTTAAAATAAATAACAATTTTTTAAAAATCGCAGTAAAAACTGCGAAGGTTTCTATTAATAAAATATCTAAATTGGCTCAGGCGTCTACATGTCACACAAATAACCTATTACTCTGTGATGAATAAAGCATTACATGTTGGGGCACATTTTTGACTTGATCCACACCTTAACGAAGTATATGTAAATGTTTTTGCGAGAGTATCACCGAAGCCAAATGGAGAAGAGCAATTTCCGGTGTACATTGTACATATAAAATGTCCATGTAGTCATGCGACCATCTTTTGTTTACAACGTGGATTGAACCAATAACAAATTTGGCTATGTCAAGTGTCCCAATCATATATATAATGGAAGTTAATTTGGAGACTTTGCGATCGGTCACGAGAAAAGATGTGTCAACATGTCCCTGTGTTTTTGTTTGCTTAAACCTATCTTTCATTATGGAGCATCTGACATCTTGGAACTCTGACCACTTAATATGCGGTTCATTGTTTATTTGAGAGGTTCAATGTCGGTCATTATGGCCTCTTGAAATTCACATAATCCAGTATATGATACATTAAATTCCATTCCATAACAAAAATATTCGGGTAGTTTAGCCTTGACTTAAAAAAATCAAGCACGGAATCCTTGAATGATTTTCAGAATTTTATTAGATAAACATACTGAATTCTCTTTTTATGTGATGAAGATGATAATTTCCCTGAGAATAATTGTTTATAAACATGAAAAAATGTCTTCATGAAATATTTCTTACAAAGTAATAGAAATTGGAAGTCGATATATTAACATATAAATTTGATCTATACATGTCTACATTTACTGTTTAAAACAGTGGAAAGTAACCCTTTCAAATTATTTGTGGAATTCTATGATTGTATGCTTCAAAATTTTCTTCTTGAACGCAACATATTCTAAAGCAAATTCAAAATAACATAAAAAATCTATAAAAACAAAAAAAATATCACTAAGATAAATCACAGATATCTATAAACGTTCAGCACCTAGAAAACGTCTTCAAAATCAAAAACCGGTTTTTATCACAGGTATACGTACATTTTTGTTACATTTTTTTCACATTCATAAGAACCCGTTGTACTATGAAGCAAGAACTCGCATATTAGTGTTTTTCAAATATCAACGAAAGTATTTCTTTTGATTTTGATTATTTCAAACGAATTCTTGCCATTTTTTATGACGAGTCTATATAGTCTACTGGTTCCTCTTCAATAAAGCTGCCATCAGAATTAGAAAATGGGGGAGTGCGGGACGGGGAGGGCGCTGTCGGACGGTCGGGGATATGCAACTGTTCGATTGGAGGAAGTTGTTTCCCTGGGCGGTTTACTTTAGGGAGAAGATTCACATTCAAACCTCCTCTTTTCCGAATGTCTGTTGTTTGTCGAAAAAGAAGCACGTTTCCGTTTAGATGATCAGCAAGTCCGTTGGATAAAGATTTGTTAAACAAGTTATCCCGAGTTTGTTCCCTCGTTAGGGTTAAAACTTCTTGAACATGGTGATCCTTCCTTGAATTTTTGGACTTATTACAGTAGACGGATGCTATCTCGTTATCCAGTAGTGTATCATCGTAGTCACTTGTGTCACTGTTTTTATCTAAAAATCCGGAATCTCGGAGGCCGGATGTTCCAATCTCCGGAAGTGGAACTTTTCGTTGAAGCCGCAAGTTTGTCGGTTGTCGTTCGGTAATGAACTTTACAAATTCCTCAGTATTTGCATCTGGTCTTCTATAAGCATAATTTCTCAAACTTGAAGATCGCTCAATCGTTATTTGAGGCTTTTGTGGCATTTTCATATTTTTGTTATTCATATGGCTGTGTTAGTTCTTCACGTCTTTTGTCCGTTCAGCGATGAAATCATTTATCGCATATATTTTATCACTGCAAAACACAAATAAATCTGCTTATTAAATATATCAGGAAATGAAAATTATTCACAAGAAGTACTCATATTATGCTCGTTCTTTGTAAAAATCCTCTAAACTAAAATGACAGAGGACAGCTGTTGTCTTTTTCTACACAGAGTGGGTACATACACACGACTCATTGCGAGTAAACAAGCCAGCGGAGGGCGGAGAGACACGTTATTGATGAGACTACGTCGATCAGGCAGGCCTATAAAGGGAAACCCATCATGCACTAGAAAATCCCTTTCAATGACTATTCGCTGCTGATGTCTCGATATGGATGAATTTATTAATGAAGATATAAATTCATCGTTAAAATAGAAAGATCAAAGAGTGCTTATCCAGCGAACTTCTTATGCACTCACGATCCGAAGTCTATTTTGAATTGAATCTATTTTGTTTATTTAAAGTAATTTTAAAGGTTTGAACAAAGAAAAAGATAGGAATGCATTATGTAAGGGAAGTGTAGAATGACCTATGCTACCATTGTTCTGACATATACAAGTTCCGTTTTAAACTAATCAGTTTTTAAAACGGACTCTATTAAACGTCAAAAGAATTGGCTCCGCCCCACCTGACTTCTTTAACATTTCTTCTTCACAATGGGTTCTACTATTTCGCATGGATGACATAAAGAACAAGTCATTTACAGCATTTATCTAAAGCTGTTCAGTTCTGATTAAGATCTATAAATAATACAACACTAAAATAATGGTGTTCCTGATGCACTCGGAAATTTGATCTGCTTTTGGTCGCAGAATTTGAATGCTTAGATCATTATCATCCAAATGCATCACATTAATATTAATTTGATACGGCATTAAGGATCATTTTCTCAAAATCATTAACTGCACACAGAACCGCTTTTATTGTTGTGGTTGCACAATGTGTTTTAGAGATGCTTCCTTAGCACGCCTTTAGATGTACCCATTGACTAGGGGGTGGATCCAGAAGGGATGGGTTGGCAATGGTTGATTGGTAAATAATTTATCTATCAAGAGATTTCCATTGTATTTTTTTTAAAATAAAGTTTACTTGCGCTAAAGGTTAGACTAGACTAATTGGGGATATTGGTGATACCATGTCATTATAAGGCACGACTTTCAATTGCAAATAAACATGTTTTAAAGACAATGTATCATGCACATGCAAAGATAATGACATTTGAAGCATTTTTTCGAACAAAAAGACGAAATTTCCTTGGCTCCATTTTCTTTTCTCCTTCTTGCTAATAACTGTTTGTAAGTTGAAGTATCTTTTGTCTCTTGTTAAGATATAAGGCCATGAATCCCTTTCTTTTGATTTTAGGAAGTGATAACACCCATAAGAGGGCAGATAATTCTCTTTCAAGGTCCTGGGAGCGTTTAAGGGTAAAGTAATCATAGTTTGTAAGGTAAATATGCCTTTTGTGTATGGGAACTTTGTTTATTAGTTTTCGGTCTTTGTTTTTACAATAGCGTTTTAAAGTCCACATAGATTATACACAAGGTGGTTTTGCTGAGTATACAATAATGACATAATTTCGTTAGTCTACAGAGCTGAATTATGAAGAAAGGCAAACTGTTGAATAAGAGGTATTGTTAGAAATTGCCAAAGCAAATGTTCTCTAAAGAACATAAGTCTAACATCTTGTCGCCATGTACTAATACGCCACTCACTCCCAAGTTAAGTAACTCCGGTTGGTAAAATAATGTGACGTCATTTTATAGGACTGATTCGATCGAAAAACTTGTGAAGCCTTTTCTTTTAAAGTCAAGATTTGGCATTCCTAGTTAATTTAAAATAGGTAAAGCACATAATGATAAAAATGCATTGAGGAGTAATCGATGAACTTTCGGACAACTTTCAAGATAACAGTGTTAATTAAGTAGACTAAAACGTGAATCCAGACCATTAATTGTGTTAATTACGACAACTAATGGGATTTCCACAATATGTTCTAAGCTTATCAGACAACTTTACCTCATAATTCAAAGGAAAGTTAAGATTTGTATGATTGTTACCTGCACGCTAATGAGGTATTCGTATATTTAAGCCCATTATTGTCAATAGACCAAAGGGATATTCTTTTCTTCTGAAGAGCCATTATACAGAAGATAAGACACGCTTGTAAAGTAAAAGTGAATTTTTACCATTATACAAATTTAGGTTATCAGACAAAACAATATTATTTTTTATACAATGGATAGGTACACGAACAAATACTATCAACTTTAATTTTAAAATTATTGCCTGATCCAATCCACTCAGTTTTTGCTCTGTATTAATAAGGGGAGCCCATAACTAGCGTTGGAGTTCCTATCCGTCAGTATAAATGTCACCATTTGCGTATGATAAATTGATTTTTGAAACAAAACACGATTAATTCGAGTTCCATCTGTTCTAGGTATAAATTATAAATTATATATAGTCTAAATAACGTAATAAAGTAACAGAGTGCCATATAAATGAATTCAGTTCAAGATTAATTCCATCAACTTGTTTACTTTTTTCCATATACACATTTGTACGTTCCTCATACATGTAAGTTTAAGTAAGATTAATAATTTTAAACCATTGCTCTCTCTCTCTCTCATCTTTTTTTTGATAGCTTTATAGCAAGAATGGCAAATGACCTTGATCGTGTAGAAAAATAAAATAAACGTTAACGTCAACAGATTCTACTAAAACGAAAGCGAAATATTATTGATATTAAATATTCATATGAATGTAAATCAATATGGTTTGCTTAAAGTGATTAAATCATATCTAGCCTTTCCCAAGAAATAAAGGCCGCAGGGTCAAAGATCACAGGGAGTAAGAGGTCAATAACTTTTACTTACTCCTTATTGATATAATGTAAAGAAAGAGAGGGGGTTGAATGTTTAATGGCATTAAAATTTATATTGAAGATATTTACAGTACTCTGAGTATAATCAAAACTGAACTTTTAATAAGAATTACAAACAGTATTTTATCTAGAAACACAAATAATACTTAAGGTAGACTAGAAACACAGAGAATATTATTACTAAAACTAAACTTTAAACCGCTATTGTAACTTGAACTACTAACACCGTAGGTGGACTGGAACCACAAAGAATACTTTTTAGAATAACCAAAATAACAAACAATGTTAAAACTAGATACACAAACAATAATGTAATTAGAAATATAAGCAATAACAAAAAAAAAAAAATATATTGGTAATTTTAAAAATAATGAAAACTTCAAAGCAGTACTGTTACTATACAGCTAACAGTGATATTAAATTATTAAAACAGTATTGTAACTAGAATCATAAATACTTCTGTATTTAGAACTAATATTATTTATTTCTAGTTGCAGTAATCTTTGTGATTTACATACAGTCCTAATAACACAGTAACACTACTTTTTGTGATTCTTCTAATAACATATACAATATTGCTTCTTATCTTAGTCTTCTTAATAAAACAATGATTGTTATTCTTATTACAGAATTTCTGTGATTCTAGTCATCTTACAGTGTTCTTTGGTATTTTAGTTACAGTTTTATTCTCAAAATATACTTACCATATTGTTTGTAATTGGAAGTACAGTATACATGTATGTTGTAATTCAGTCACAGTTTTCTTTGTAATTCTAGTTACAATACACTTTGTAGTAATTATAGTAACGTTATTGTTACTGATATAAGTCTTCTTACAATTTGATTATTTTTCTAGTTACGGATTTTTTTATGATTCTAATTAAACTATTGTTTTTTTCCCTAGTTACAGCTATGTTTATGATTCTAATTATAGTATTGGTTTTTTCCCCTACCTACAGCTATGTTTATGATTCTATTTATTGTATTGTTTATTTTTCTAGTTACATCTATGTTTATGATTCTAATTATGGTATTGTTTATTTTTCTAGTTACTGCTTTGCTTTAAAATTATCATTTTTCCAGTTGCAGCTTTGTTTATGATTCATTTCGGTTAAATTATTTTACAGGCACATTTCTTCTTTTAATAAATTCTGGATTTATACATTCATCTAGAATTCTTATCAAAAAAGTAATGGATTTAACATCTGAAAGATTTTACATTAAGAACACGGTGTATGATTTTTACTTAATTCTAATGGGAAGCAGTTACTTTCCGACATTGTACATTTCTTAATCCACTAAAAGCCCTAAAAAATTACAGGGCTCCACTTGTTTACTTTGTGATAAATAATTTTTTTCATAAATGGGATTTTGACATGTAATCAGACTTAAAACTATAAATTGATTCCAAAACGGACTGAATTCCACAGTCTTTGAAGTCGTCAGCTCACAACATTTATAAAAAAAACGCATAGTACAAAAAATACTTTGGTCCGAATTTCTTCAAACATCGACAGAATTGGTATAAAAGTCTCTATTTGGATTGCAACATCATGTACGAAGAATCAAAGGAGAGAAGATTCTTCTCTGTCAATATCTCAATTAAATGCCTGTAATCGCGTTTGTATGTGTGAATATTACCTTCTCAGATAGATGGAATTCATATACAAATGTCAATCATCTCAGACATTGATAAGTGTCAGATAATAACGGAACAGATATTATTTTTCTATCTTACTCTCCGTATATTTCTTGAGAAATCTTAGCCTACTTTTGGATTTTAATATTGTATCTGATTAGAACACCGCGATTTACCATATGGGGATTTATTTCATCAATCACAAACGTCCACAAAAATAGGTTCATACCAGATTTAATTCTATTTGCAAAAACATGTGTTAGGTTTTCTTTTTTTTTTAAACCTAAGAAAAGAAATACTTAAGTTCAGTGTTGTCTTTTCCTAAGCTGTGGGCTCACACGAAAGTCATTTTATATCAACATCGTCTATTTTGGTCATACGTTTAACTTTTATTAAAATAATATCCCTCTTAATCTTAAACTTAACCAAAAATTTGCTATTGAATCAAGGTTATAACCTTTGAACAAAAAGATCTGAAGTGATTTCTTAAGTCAACATTTCAAAATATTCTTTTTTCGTCAACAGAGATCAATTTCATGATGTCGAGAATTCAATTATTATGCAGCAGTTTTTATTGATTCAGAGAAAGAAACATATACTTTTCTTAATCATAAGTTAACAGTTAATTATTTTTTGCTTATATTGAATAAAAATCCCCCCATGTGCCTTAATTCAAACTCTAAGGAAAAAAGAAGAAATGATATTATCATTGCAATCTTATGAAAGGTAATGATAAAGGAACCTAAAAAGTGATGTGACAAACTGGTTCTTACACTTTCCAATGTATAATTTACAAAAAATGCCATCAAAATTTTAAATTCAAAATTGACATATAATCACAGGTTTATCGTAAGTATCTCACACTCTCTTACTAAGATCAAAGTGGGTACTTCTGAGCGGGTTACGAGAAGTGCATTATTCTCAGGCACAGCGAAGGAGTTGATCAGTATACAAAACATTCACCGCTTTTTGTTTCCTTTTCAAAATTTACGATTTTTTAATGGGAGGCAGTTGCTCAAATAACTATTAAATTTCAAGAGAGAAAACTTCAAAGAAAAATTTAGTTTTCTTACCCATTGTGCCTCGGTAGAATGCTTGAATACATCAACTTTTGTCCTTTTTCCTTTTAGAGATAGGATTTTTATTCTGTGTGTGAAGTTATTTTTGTTTATGCTGAGAAAAGGAAATGAAACCAGAAACTAGAAGGCATGCTATCCTCCCCAAATCGCCATGCACCGTGTGTAGCTAGAGACTTATAGATAAGGTTTCTCCGATTCAAACCGTAAATCCCTTTCACCCTATGGAAAGCTATCTGAAATCCTCAATAGAACACTTTTACCTTTATCAAAAAAGAAACACAAATATGAACACACGGTATATGTAAAAGTTTTACATGCGTAAGCATGCTGGCTACAGCCGAAAGTCTTGGGTAAACCTCGACAGGTGAAAGAGATTTTGAATTTTCCTTTCTGCTATTGATTTTGGACGTAACTCACTTCATCGAATGTTTACAACTCTTTTTGTCCAAATTTGTCACGATACAGTTTAATGCAATGGTATTGAAATAATTCTGGTCCTAAGTTGTGTTTTGCTTTGAGACAGATAATCTTAATGTTTCTTATAAAATGCACACTTAACCAAGAATGGCTAGTTCTTTGCCTTTGGAGTCCAGAAATATCCAACTAAAATCAACTAAAAAGACACAGACAAATAATTCATTAACCCTCTGAAGACACGACTTCTCTAAAAAAAAATCAATGAAGGCTCACAGTCACTAGGTATAATGAAAATATTTAAAAAAAAAAAACAACTTAAAGTTGATCTGATATTGGTGTTCCCGCTGCCAAAGGTCTACAGACAATAATCTATTCTAAGAATTTTTCCCGCCAGTAAATATACCTGAAGCCACGCACAGTAAAATACTTAGTAGAATACCGATTTATTCATCTATGTTTATATCTTCGATCGAAGTTTCCGTTTTATTTGATAATTGTTAATGCATGTGTACAACATTTTCATGCTTTGACTGTTTGGCTTTCCAGTAGAGATAAAAGAAGATTTTCCTCTTTATTCTGTAATATTGATACAGTGCTTAGCTTTGTGAATATTGAAAATAAAAGATGCATTATAAATGCTGAATACGAGGCTTTATATATATGACTAGTATACCCATCCTTTAAAATTACAAGTTAAAGTGTAACAAAGAATGTTATTATTATATGGGGAGCATCCAACTAGATGAGTACTTATTTTTTTCCCTTATAGAGATTGGAAAAATTTAACGATAATTTAAAGCTAACAGTAAAATGTCTTGTCATGGTATCATTAGTTACATAACTTTCAACAGATCAATGGTAGTTTTTAGCAATATAACTTCCGGTATCTCTTTCATGTTAATCATAAAGTTTTCGTTTGTGACTCATCAAAATCTTTGTGAATGTCCAATCATGGGATTAAAAAATATTGTTTAGAAAGTCTTTGAATGTTAATCAAAATGTGTTTATCGGTTTGAAGATCATACTTTCTAATTAACGAATGATGTTTGCAACTGTAAAATCCTGCTGCATCATTCCATAAAATCTAGATTGCACAGCTGATGCACAAGCTAGTAATTTCACCCCATATAAAGTTGATCTACCAATCTCGAATATCGCAACGTGGCATTGTCAGATTGTCAGATCGTTTTTTGAATTTTTCAATTAAAAATGCATAAATACATAAATTTACGATAATAATATATATCTTTAAATGACTACATACTGAAGATAGTGGGCTGATATTATTTTGTCTAACCAGTTTTTCTTTTAAAGTCAGTGGGAATTTATTTTATAAAAATGAAATATGAATTTTCTAAAAGATAAATATCTTATCATAATCATGGGAATTTGTGCAACAGTAAATAGCATAACAAAGAATGCCATGTTTATTAAAAAGAACCCGTCATGCTCTAAAATCCCAATGTACCTAAGTCCTTGACGGTTATAAACAGGCAACCAGGGTACCAGCGCGCAAAACTCCCAACTAAATAGCACTGGTCTGTCACTTCCTGTTTTGAACCGATATATCACTTTACGCTCAAAATAAAAGACACCACAGAGTCTGGCATACTTGTTTCAAATTTTGATATTTTACTGGAAAAATACATAAATGGCAACCTTATACAAACATTTTTACCGTTTAAGTAGAAATATTCCCTTATCTTCCTAAATTTGACTTTTTCTTTAAAGGTCCGTGTTTGCTCTGCTCCCTTTTTGAACTTGATTACTGTTTGATATCTTATCTTTCATCAGTAGGACAAATATCAGCATCAGGATGGATAGAGAAGGATATTTTTTCTTAGAATGAGGACGGGGACCGGGTATCACAACCCGACTTTGACTTGGCACCAGAACGAAGATAATTTTTAACTATCTCCTTTCCTTCACTGAAACAATCAACTTATTAAGGTTGAACGTCTAGCAGGTCCTTTTCATAAACCTCGTACAAAGTATTATATATGCTACTGCAATTTTTAAGATTTACGTTTAACATATTACATCTGTTCCTTGCTCGAGTACGACTGAGGCAACCATTTTTTGTCTCGATCAAGCAAATGTCTCAAGTAATTTATATATTGACGTCATTTACAAATTGTGAAATCATCAACGTGGAACAAAATATTGCCTAACATCTGCTATAAAACATGTTTATGGCCATTTATGTGACCATTTATGTGCTTAATTTCATTTTGAACTGAATTTTGGTTTTTATAGATATAGAGACAATTTGCGAACTTTTTGATCACCACTCGGGACTTGGCTCTTCTTTGAAAAAAAAATTGAATCCCTACTGATACCAACATACGAGTCAGACTGTGTCAGCCATTTTTTGTCACAAATCACCTGCATATTGACGTTTCACACTGTGATGTCACAATATTGAAGCAAAACTTTACTTATGGAACTTGTGTATGACTATTTGTGTGTCAAATTTCATTTTGATTTGAATTGCAGTTTTGTAAATGCAGTCTTGTAAAGGAAAAGTCTCAATAAGGCTTATCTGCGGTCCCCGGTTACTCGTCAAAAGAGATTGTTCATCAACTTTTTGATCGACATGTCTCATTCTTTATCCATTCAAATCCTGGGAATCGAAGGCAGAAAAATGGCTAGCAACCATAGTTACTATCAGTGGTCTAGAAACATGGTCACTGATCTTTTTCTGACCACTATTAACACCATAGATTTAAATTTTATTTCAATTTTATTCCATAGTTTATGTTCGGTTCTTGGGCGTGACATTAAAATTGTTAAAATTATGATTCAAAATAATGATCTGGCGAAGGATAAATTAATCTGCTCGGATGACATTTTTACTTGAGAGTGAAGAATGGTCGAATCCAATACCCTACTGAAATAATTCTAATACTATATATTTTTAAGCTAAATTTGTGAGGTAATTTATTGCATTAAATGAGTGCTTATGTTTTCCTTTTCCTTATTGCTTTCGATCCCCTTAAACATCCTTAGTCCTGTTTTACAATGAACAGAATTGAGTAGATTAAATGAATTTGTTGGGTTTATTTTTAAGCAGAACACTTTACTTTCACAAAGTAAGAATCACATATCTGTAATAAGTATATTATGCATTTATACTTTATTTACTACACCTCACAAAGAGAACAAAAAAATTGTGAAATAACGCGAATTCACTATAACTCATCTTTTTCTTGGGGGTTATTATTCACTTTTTTTTTTTCAAAATACAAACAAAGAAACCATTATCACCTGAGTGTTTACGACAACGCCCTTGTCAATGATCTTGATCATGCGTGTTGATTTCTCATCAATATGATCATCAGCAGACGGGCCATGCTGCAGCCGACAAGCTGGTTTCCATGGAGATAACAAAATACTGTCAGTTCATTGAAAATGATAACGCGTGATCCATCAATTTAAAAAGTTGCGCAGGTATATGTACATGTTCAAAAGATAATTAAATATTGCTCAGTGTAGCACGAACAAACTTCCTAGGCCTCTTACCTTTCTCTTTTTTCACTGACTTAGACGACAAAGCTTCATAAAGAATCTTTCATTTTCTTTATGCCTTTTTTTTAGTTTGTTTGCTGGTAAACAGTAAGTTATTCTTCATAAAAACAGGTATTACTTGTTCTTTCTTCAACCCATTCAATAAAGTTTTGAGATATTTTTTTAGACAATAATTCTAACATGTGAAAAGGGAAGCTTTATCTGTCAGGTAGAAAACCACAAGTACATGAAACCTGAACGTTTTTTAAATCAAACTTCATAGATGAAAAACATTTTTTCTCAGTAAAGAATATATCCCTATGTATATCAGTGTTTTTAAAATTATGAGCTTTTACAACACAGTACCCACACACACGAGACAGATAAAATGAAGATACTAGATGTAGTGTCCTCAGGGGTGTAGTAATGTTTGTAATGGTAATAACATAAGAGTCAACGAACAACAGGCCATTAAAAAAATCTAAAATAACAAAAAGACATTTAAAACAACAATCTAATGAAATTGTAGACGATCTCAAACAAAATTGCAAACTCATTCCTGCAATAGTTTTTCTCAGCTTAATTGTTCGAGGCAAAACATAGAATCATTAACGCTGGACTCAATTCAAGACCTGACAAAGAAATAAGAATGATCTCGTATTCATGTAAATAAGAAACGCAACATGCCGATACAAATGGGATTTTTGAAGTATTAACTTAATGTTTCGCTGTTGCTCTGAGCACACCTGCAATTAAAGATATTGTATTAAAGAAAAATATATTGCATGGAAACACGCTATTTCTATTTACCATATAATGTCCCTTTGCCTAAGAATGCAGTAATTGACTTTTTGGTAAAACTAAATTTTAAACATTTCTTTTTCTATCATAATGAAGAATGTAACAAACCCATGGAGAGTTAAATAGCTACAAAATATAGATTCTTCTGCTATTTTTATGCCCCATTCGAAGAAGGGAGGGTATATTTCTTAGCTGATGCCTGTCGGTCTAATATCAGTTTCCGTTCATTTTCTTCGCAGAGGTTGCACATATTGAAATAAAATTTGGTATACTGATTAATATTCTTCTTCTTCTAAACCACAAACCACCTTCTGGTGTATTGTCGTGATTGGTACTATGTACAGTAAATGCAGTCTTGTAAAGGAAAAGTCTCAATAAGGCTTATCTGCGGTCCCCGGTTACTCGTCAAAAGAGATTGTTCATCAACTTTTTGATCACCCCTCATACGTTCACGTCAAGTTTGTTTGAAATTGCCCCATTTATTCTTGAGAGGGAGATGGTGTAAAAAGTTAACAGATTGACGATTAACAAATGATGATCACAAAAATTCATTCAAGCCATTTGTATAGATACGCTGGAGACATCTAACATACTTGTACTAGTATGGAAGTGGTTGAACTAGCCTGTTGCGTCAATTTCTGCACGATATTTAGTTTGAAATTTTAGCATGAGGAACATCATAGGGGCCGGTATAACATATTATACTAGTATTTGATGTTATGTAATCAGTATATGCGAGGGGTGATAAAAAGGTTCGCGAACTATCTCTATATTTACGAAACCACAATTCAGATCAGAATTAAATTTGGCACATACATCTTCTATAAATAGCATATGTAATAAAATGTTCTGCGCTATGTATGTGATGTACAATGTGAAAATGACGTCAATATTTAGATCACTTGTGACAAAAAATGGTTGACTCAGTCGTACTCGAGAAAAGAAGGACCGTAAATTAAACGTATATCTTGGAAATTCCTTTGCAGTAGTATATAAAAATGGTTTATGAAGACAGATGACTTGCCAGAAGTCAAGTCATTAATTGGATTTATTGTTTAAGTGAAGGAAGGGAGATGTTTAAAATGATATTTGTTCTGTTGTCCATTGAAATCAAAATGGGGAAGAGATGTGTCCTTTGTTAAGAATCACAAACTTACAGTTAGAAAAATAGTTGAATATCTTAACAATAATTAATAGATCCCTGAAATATCATTCACTTTAGACTATATTATCAGATATGATAACAAGAGGCCCATGGGCCACATCGCTCACCTGGGCACTGTGGCTAGGAAAAAGTAGAAAATTGGTTTATTGTTGAAAAGTTTTAATCCAAAAGAAGTCCTATGACCAAACATGGCTTTACTATTATCGAGAAGATGATTTTTAAAGAATTTTTCTATATATTTCTATGTAAAACTTTGGTCGGCCATTGTGACCCCGCCCTACCCCCGGGGATCATAATTTGAACAAACTTGAATCTACACTATCTGAGGATGCTTCCATATAAATATGACCAATCATGGCTTTGTTATTCTTGAGAAGATTTTTAAAGAATTTTCCTATATATTTCTATGTAAAACTTTGGTCGGCCATTGTGACCCCGCCCTACCCCCGGGGATCATAATTTGAACAAACTTGAATCTACACTATCTGAGGATGCTTCCATATAAATATGACCAATCATGGCTTTGTTATTCTTGAGAAGATTTTTAAAGAATTTTCCTATATATTTCTATGTAAAACTTTGGTCGGCCATTGTGACCCCGCCCTACCCCCGGGGATCATGATTTGAACAATTTATAATCTACACTACCCCAGGTACTCCGAAAAATCTGACGTTTTTCTGGCTTTTTTACGATTTTGATATTTTACATGCCAGAAAAACGTCAGAACCGGCGCCATTACGAAAACTGGGAAATCGCCGCCTCCAACCGGAGGCGGCATTCAAAGGTTGATTTTCGATACTTGTAAACCGAATTAAATGCTGAATTCACATATTATTAATAGTACAAAACCTTTAGTACTCACCAACATCGTTTTTATGTTTCGTTTATGAAATAATATAATCCGATGAACACATTTTATTTGACTGTCGAGATTTGTTTTCATTTCGTGCATTTTAAAATCGTGCAAGTTCTGAATCGGAATGTGGAGTGGTAATTTCTATTCATCGCTATTGGTGAGTTCTAGTAGCATTGTGCCATTGATAAATTGTGATTTCGGCATCTAATTCGGTTCCCAAGTATAGAAAATCAACTTCGGTTGAAGACGGTGAAATTCCCAGTTTTCGTAATGGCGCCGGTTCTGACGTTTTCCTGGCATGTAAAATATCAAAATCGTAAAAAAGCCAGAAAAACGTCAGATTTTTCGGACTAT
>PRKT01000170.1:145216-178103 GCA_003671525.1 Saccostrea glomerata | reverse complement strand
AGAAGATTTTTAAAGAATTTTCCTATATATTTCTATGTAAAACTTTGGTCGGCCATTGTGGCCCCGCCAACCCCCGGGGGTCATGATTTGAACAAACTTGAATCTACACTACTTGATGATGATTCCACATGAGTTTCATCTTTCCTGGCCCAGTGGTTCTTGAGAAGAAGATTTTTTAAAAATGCCAATAATTTTTCACTAATTCATAATTATCTCCCCTTGGAAAAGGGCGTGGCCCTTCATTTGAACAAACTTGAATCCCCTTCTCCCAAGGATGCTTTGTGGCAAGTTTGGTTGAAATTGGCCCAGCGGTTCTTGAGAAGAAGTCGAAAATGTGAAAAGTTTACAGACAGACAGACAGACGGACAGACGGACGCCGGACAAAATGTGATCAGAAAAGCTCACTGGGCCTTCGGCTCAGGTGAGCTAAAAAGGAGGAACCCATACTTTACCAACGTTAAATAAAAGACCCTCCCAAGAGAGGTGACTCAGGTTATGATGGTCACAATGCTCATTCTTGAAAAGTATATCCCTATCCACCCCTACTATTGCCAAGATTTGGCAATTTCTGACGAATGGACTTTTTTTATTAGGAAAAATAATTTGCACGACTACTTTTTAAAAATTCTACAGTGAAACTCTATGTCATTTCTTTTATCGTTACTTTTGATCACCTCTCGTATATAGTGAATACGTAAATACACGATGTCGGTCCCTGCGAAGAACACGTATTCAAATTTGCAGTCAATGAGTTATTGTCTGTAGAAGAAATTGAAAAGAATTTCTTTTATGAAGGTATTTATTATTTTCATTCATTAGAAGGCTTTACTTTTTATCGAACTCACAGCGTTACTGTCAGTTGTATCCAATTCTTTACTTTATTACTGAAAAGTATTTTTTTTTATTATTATCTATTTTATTGTATATTTTTCAAATTCATGTTTTATTGCATTCATATGGTTAATTTACAGTACTGTAAATTTTCTTTTCTTTCCCGACTCTGGTTAGGACTTAACATTTGGAATGACGTATTCTGATCGACCCGACTGTATATTTTATAGATCAACAATATAAAGTGTGCAAATTCAAGATTATGTCATATAGAAATAACTAAGGCAGTTTATTGAACAAATTAAATACAAAAATGGATAGTTTAATGATTTGGAATTTAGTCTTTAAAATGTTTATGGTCGTTCAGAACGTAACAACTTAAAGATAAACGCAATCAGCAATTAGATACTCGTACTCGTAGTACGTCATTTGAACAAATAAAGCCAACAGTTTACCAAAGTCAGGAGACTACAATGCTTACGTCAATACCATAAAATTGATACGTCACTAAATACTTTTTACCAATAAATTCAATATCATTCAATAATTTTACTTCATCTACACATTTTGTAAATCTACAATGTTCTACTATTCTCTTTGTCTTTGGTAATCTTTTTTTTTTTGTTTAAATAGTGTGTGGTAAGAAATAAAATTAAACCAATCGGGATGAAAAAGGGCAATTTTAAAAATACTCCTAATAGGTTTACAGCAATACTGATCTCGTTAAAACAAATTCCTTGGTTTGGAATGTACTATAGGCACACCATTTCAAAATAATAATTCATACATTTACTTAAAACAATTAAAACATTAACATTTATTGGAAAAAAAAATTAAACGACAATGTTCACAGTCATTCAACACATGTACTCAACCACATCAGTTCAAAATAACCATAAAACTCACGTCGACAATGAATCCAATCTTGGGCAAAAGTTCAAACATTACTTTTGAAGAAAGAAGAGAAACCCATAATGTAAACTTTCGAGAGCATGCAATTGACCCGTTGAAGTAGATATTAAATGTATTGATTATTATGATGGTTAAGGAGAGGCTACTCTTTGTCTCTTGGTTATCGAGATTTTTCTTTGGATTTTGCATTTAAAACATAAGCAGAGACATTAGATGTTTCGTCTATTAGATACAGGAAACCCTCAAAGGCTCTTTTTCTTGACATTCCTTACTTACTCCTGGAGGAAAATTGCAAGACAGAGCTACACAAAGAAAGACTACCCTTCTATGGTTGTTTCTGTAAAGCATATACCACAGGTACATTTGAAAACGTTGAATTGTAGTCAAAGAGAGGAAACGTTGGTCGTTTAACTTTTAGAATATTTCTGGAGTTGACTTAATTCAGTTTACTGAACTATATCAGTGATATTAGATATAAAGGGTGTAACTTCCTAAACACCTAATCAAAAACTAACATGCCACATTATTTATTTATAATTAATAGTTTTCAATTTAATTAACTGATAATTCCATGTTTCAAAGAGAAAATCTAAAAAAGAATATTTTAAAAATTGCTTTACATTCAGATCTAAAGAGCGTTCAAAGTACATGTATAGATACTTCTCTAAGAAAGCTATTTTTTGCTGAGAAGGATGTTAAGACAGGACTATGCAATAAATAATGGAGATAACAAACAGTATCTAAGCTCATAAATAATTCAACCATTACAAATCAGGAGCACTGCTTATACATTCTTTTAAACATCAGAGATGGGATCAAGTGTCATGGAGGTGTGAGCATCCCCTGTCAACCGGTCACATCCTCCATGTGGTTCTTGTTATGATTGGAGGAAAGGAAAAAGGAAAATTCTGTAGGCAATGCTGCGTGTAAGTAATGATCTAACAAGTAGTATGAAAAATGTCAGTCACCATCAGAGTTAATGGTAGATTGTATATGCTAACAAGAACAGTTTTGTTTTGTTTTTTGTTTGTTTTGTTTCTTGTAAAGACCCTACCTGCGAAATTATAACTTTAAACGAGACCATCGATGTTCTTGTTTGATCAACTTGTTTGCCAGTAGCTTGCCTCTATTGAGATATTGTTCTTACATATATAACTAGAACCTTCTCTTTTAAATAGAATCAACTGAGATACCTAAATTCCAGATACAGGTGACGGTATATTGTTGCATAAGTCAAAAAAGTTGACGATTGAAAAGTGAAAAGACATCAGGTTTATCATAAAGCTTCGTTTTAGGGGTACGATAAACGTCTTTTTTTTGTAAAATATAAAATATGAGATAGCTAATTATGTGGAATTCTGTGGTATCTTATAGTTCATGCTCACAGGGATGTTTATGCATATATTTATCTGAAATTTGTTGTGTATATTACTAAAATATGTACTATATAATAGTGAAAATTTCAGAACGCAGTGATGTTTATTTTTTACACTATACAACTTGTCCACGATTTTACGGGACAACCCTCGTATATTATGTTTTAAAATCATTTTCAGAAGAATATAAATTTTCTTTTCTGACCACATTCTTATTGAATACAAAGGAGAATCTGCTATTTACAGATCGCTATACCCTTTGAATTATAAATTAATTTTAAATCTAAGGAAAACATACTAAGGTAGACCACATCTCCCAATATCCGTCTTTTAAAAATGACTTTACAAAAAATGATTAATTTGTCAATGAAATAAAAACTTAAATATTTCTCTCTATTCAACAATAAGGTTTAGTTTTCACTGGTTTTGTATGTGCTATTCATTAAGATAGCCTTAAACAGTTCGTTTTCAAGTATCTGTAATTTTCTTTACTTAGATATACTGTATTGTACAAAAGTTCAAGTTAATACCTGTTTTGGAAGTTACATTATAAAATTTCTTACTTCTTTGATGTCAATAAGTTCAGTTGACTTCTTACAAAGCATAAGAGAACCGATTTACAAAAATTTTTGTGTCAGCTGAAAGTTCGTGTTTCTCTTGATATTTTGTCTGGCATACCACAGTCTCTTCGTATACTTTTGTTTGATTTTTGACTTCTCCAGATCCACCATTTGACAAAAAATGCACTTGTGTGAAGGGAAATAAAATGCCTTTTTTATTTTAACTGCCGTTAAAGTGAATTAGCCCTCTAAGCCAAAGGCTGCAGTGATCTTTTGCCAACTTTTTTTTATTATTGCATCCTCTTCTCAAGATTTTGTGAACATGCATTACTCAATTAATCATTCAGCATCACGCAAGAGCATGCTCTACGTATTTACAATTTCTTAAACGAGGTTATTTATTGACAAACAAATTAATGAAACAAGAATTTCAACAAATCGTTTAAAGTCAGCATTTCGTAAGTTCTATGGTTGATACAATGACCTTGTCAGCAATATATAATTTATCAGTGAGTCAAATGCTGACTGACGTTTTTTCCTATTAATTGTTAGTCCATTATTTTACACTGAATTGATGACGGATTTTTCCATTTTCTCTCGATCATGACAAGGAGCATTCGGCGGTTGTGACTGGTCGGCAGGGGATGCTCACTCCTCCATGGTACCTGGTCCCACCTCTGATGTTTTGGAGGTCCGTGTTTGCTCAGCTCCTGTTTTGTATTGTGTTATGACTTTTGATCTTGAATACTGTGCGTTTTCTCCACAAATTTCTTTTTATTAAGAGTTATTCATGTCAAAGTCTCATTTCAAGCTTTTAAGGAAAAAAAATAGAAGTGAATAACAAAAAGTTAAGAAAAACAGCATACTCGTACAGTTGGATTATTTAGAAGCTTCTCAAGAATAACTGAGCCATAAAAGACAAAACTTATTTTAACCCTTCTTTATATTTATTTACATAGTTTCAACTGTCAAGAAAAAATTCTTAATTACTGTACAAGGGTCTCAAAGAAAACATTCGATATACATATGTAAAGATATGTACACATGCTTAAAACTCCATGAAATTTGTTCAGGGCAAAGACGATTGTTTTTGTATTAAAAGATCTTTGAATGAATTTTGCTGTTATCATTAAAATATTTGATGGGATTTTTCGAAGTACTTGTGGTCTAGATCAAATGAAGAAAGAAAACGTCATGCCCAACATTTCACTAACTTCTCCAAATTATAGTTTCAAAATGGCAAGCACAGTAGATTCCATATTTTATCATCTTCAACAAGGCCAATGTTTGTGACATCGTTCCTATTAATAGTAAATAATATCGCAAAAATACTTCAAGGTATCATCTCACGACGGCATTAATTCGTTATTAGGATTTTGCGGGAATGTTTGGAATATAAAAGTAAAAGTGATAATTTTATTTCGCGAATGTTTCATTTCACAAAATTAGGTGACAATACATTATTGCATATTTAGCATAAATATATTTAAATATCTACAATTGTTAATGGAATACATGTAATAATTTTCTCCATCTCACCATTCCTGAAAAGTCGTTTGAAAAAGTATAGTTTTTAAGTGACGAACTTTGATGAATTTACGTTGGAAATTATGTATCATATTTATGGTATAAAAATATCTCTTTCACCACATCTATCCATGAAACCGTCATGGACCCATCCGGGTCGATATCCACGTGAAAGTAAGGGGGAAAAAATAGTTATGATGATTGTGACGAAAATACATATTCAGGAACTGCTGCAACAGACACGGCTTTTTCCAGTTATTAATGATCATAAAAAAAATTCCCAATGGATAACGTAAAGAAGTCTAACTAGTTACTTTGCGTTCTTTTGGGGCATATCTTTGACACCTCTATGGGGAAACTTGTGTTCCAGTCGCGTTCTTTCCCGCTTTTTCCATTCGTTATATTTAGTACTATTCTTCTGCAGCCACACCTCAGAATTATTTGGAACTTTTCCACGTTCACAGTGTTGAATGACTGTGAACATTGTCGTTTAATTTTTTTTTCCAATAAATGTTAATGTTTTAATTGTTTTAAGTAAATGTATGAATTATTATTTTGAAATGGTGTGCCTATAGTACATTCCAAACCAAGGAATTTGTTTTAACGAGATCAGTATTGCTGTAAACCTATTAGGAGTATTTTTAAAATTGCCCTTTTTCATCCCGATTGGTTTAATTTTATTTCTTACCACACACTATTTAAACAAAAAAAAAAAGATTACCAAAGACAAAGAGAATAGTAGAACATTGTAGATTTACAAAATGTGTAGATGAAGTAAAATTATTGAATGATATTGAATTTATTGGTAAAAAGTATTTAGTGACGTATCAATTTTATGGTATTGACGTAAGCATTGTAGTCTCCTGACTTTGGTAAACTGTTGGCTTTATTTGTTCAAATGACGTACTACGAGTACGAGTATCTAATTGCTGATTGCGTTTATCTTTAAGTTGTTACGTTCTGAACGACCATAAACATTTTAAAGACTAAATTCCAAATCATTAAACTATCCATTTTTGTATTAAATTTGTTCAATTAACTGCCTTTGTTATTTCTAAATGACATAATCTTGAATTTGCACACTTTATATTGTTGATCTATAAAAAATACAGTCGGGTCGATCAGAATACGTCATTCCAAATGTTAAGTCCTAACCAGAGTCGGGAAAGAAAAGAAAATTTACAGTACTGTAAATTAACCATATGAATGCAATAAAACATGAATTTGAAAAATATACAATAAAATAGATAATAATAAAAAAAATACTTTTCAGTAATAAAGTAAAGAATTGGATACAACTGTGACAGTAACGCTGTGAGTTCGATAAAAAGTAAAGCCTTCTAATGAATGAAAATAATAAATACCTTCATAAAAGAAATTCTTTTCAATTTCTTCTACAGACAATAACTCATTGACTGCAAATTTGAATACGTGTTCTTCGCAGGGACCGACAACGTGTATTACTATATTTGATTTTACGTATTCACTATATACGAGGGGTGATCAAAAGTAACGATAAAAGAAATGACATAGGGTTTCACTGTAGAATTTTTAAAAAGTAGTCCTGCAAATTATTTTTCCTAATTAAAAAAGTCCATTCGTCAGAAATTGCCAAATCTTGGCAATAGTAGGGGTGGATAGGGATATACTTTTCAAGAATGAGCATTGTGACCATCATAACCTGAGTCACCTCTCTTGGGAGGGTCTTTTATTTAACGTTGGTAAAGTATGGGTTCCTCCTTTTTAGCTCACCTGAGCCGAAGGCCCAAGAGAGCTTTTCTGATCACATTTTGTCCGGCGTTCGTCTGTCTGTCCGTCTGTATGTCTGTCTGTCTGTAAACTTTTCACATTTTCGACTTCTTCTCAAGAACCGCTGGGCCAATTTCAACCAAACTTGCCACAAAGCACCCTTGGGAGGAAGATATGACGGATCAACAGATTTCAATAGGGAATGGAAGGATTACAAGGAAGGTTTCGGGAATCCCAGTAAAGAATACTGGTTAGGTAATATACACGATAGTAAAGAGTACTTGTTAGGTAATATACACGATAGTAAAGAGTACTGGTTAGGTAATATACACGATAGGAAAGAGTACTGGTTGGGTAATATACACGATAGTAAAAAGTACTGGTTAGGTAATATACACGATAGTAAAGAGTACTGGTTAGGTAATATACACGATAGTAAAGAGTACTGGTTAGGTAATACACACGATAGTAAAGAGTACTGGTCAGTTGTTGCCGGATGACTAAGCGTATAATCCATATTTTTCAATGAAACAAACGTCAACAGGTTTCAAATATATATTCTGTTATAAAAGTTACAATAATTCACTGGACTCATACACGTAGTATTCCTCGTTCCGCACACTCCCTCTCTCGGGATGGGACCTACTCATAAAGAAACAATACACAATATATTACACAAATTATTACACAAATGGTTAACCATACATTACACATAGCATATAGCTTTTAGTATACAGCTTTTAGCATACAGCAGTACTGCGTTTTTACACACGCTTGCACTTAATTACTCGCTACACTTATTTATGCAACACTACAATTACTCAAATAGAGCTATACTCATACACTAGATACGTTTATGAAACGTTACACAAACGGAACACCGTACTAGAAAACCAGCGAACATTTACTACTAACACAACTATTTATAGAAACGAAAACTATACAAACACGCTTTACATAATGAACAATTTCAACATATACGGAATATTAAACACAATTAAAAGCATGTCATTTGAACAAAGTTACCCAGGACCTTGGAATTAACAAAGACTGAATAAAAGAATAAATAAAACTCGTATTCACCTCAGAAGCTGAGTGTCTGTATCAAATGTAGTTGTACTTATAAACTATTGTAGAAATGAACTCAAATTCACACATTTACAGAATTATCAAAGACCCATGCATGTTCTAGCGTAACACGGCAGGAAAAGAGAGTGATTTACTGCCCGTTAAATAGCCTTGAAGACTTGAGGCTCCATAAAGGATAAAATAAAAGAGACCACCTACAGGATAACTGAGTATTATACAAATGCATAAAAAACAAACATGTAGAGTAAATGTGACAATACCTCCCTCCTTTGAAGAAGTATGAAAATACTTTTGAACACACATTTATGACATGAATAAAATCAAGTGTCTCTGTAATTCAGAAAACTATATACAAATCAAAGTCTACTTAGAAAATCATCACCCTGGTTATCCTTTCCTCTGATTGCAATAACCCTATACCTATAAGACTGAAGACTAAGCGCCCATCGCATCACTCTGGAGTTGATCACTTAAGTCTTGTTGAGATAAATCAGGGGTTGATGGTCTGTCTCAATAAGAAATTCTTGTCCATATAGGTAACGCTGGAATTTGTTGATTGCCCAAACTATAGCCAGACATTCCTTTTCAATGGTGGAATACTTACATTCGCTCGGTTTCAGTTTATGGCTAGCGCATGCTACTGGAAGTTTCAACCCAATTCCATCGTCAAGCTGCAAAAGAACGGCACCAATTCCTCCATCTGACGCATGAGTCTGAAGAATTAATGGTTTAGCAAAGTCTGGAAGTTTCAAGATAGGTGAATGTATAAGCGTTTGCTTAAGAGTATTAAAGGCGTTTTCCTGTGGTTTATTCCAAACTATTTTGTTAGAAGCGCCTTTCTTTGTGAGATCTGAAAGGGGCAAAGCGATTGCAGAGAAATTTGGTACAAGTTTCCTATAAAAACTTACCAAACCAAGAAAAGATCTAAGCTGGCGTTTCGTCTCTGGTCTACTTGCGTCTTGAATAGCCCTTTCCTTTTCAGGATGTGTTTTTAGTCTATCCTCACCTACAATGTGTCCAAGACATTCCAAACTGCTGTACCTTATCGAACATTTTGATGGCTTGGCTGTCAAATTTGCATCTCGCAACTTACTGAAGAGTTCCTCGAATATCTTCAGATGCTGGTCTAAATCAGGTGTGAAGATGATAACATCGTCAATAAAATTGTCAATGTTCTGCATACCATAAAGTAACTTATGCATAAGTCTTGAGAATGTCGCTGGAGCTGTTACCAATCCAAACGGCATAACTCGGAACGGAAACAAACCTTTGGATGTTTGAAAGGCTGTCTTTGGCTTTGAGGATGCAGTAAGTGGAACTTGCCAGTATCCTTTGGACAAATCTAGTCTAGAAAACACGTTGTGATTAGCAAACTTTGAGAAAATCTCTTAAGCGTTAAGCATCTGGTTAAGCGTCAAATTGGGAACAAGAGATAATAGCCCTAAAATCTACACAAAAGCGAAATGTATTGTCCTTTTCACGATAGTAAAGAATATTGGTTAGGTAATATACACGATAGTAAAGAATACTGGTTAGGTTATATACACAATAGTAAAGAATACTGGTCAGGTAATATATACGATGGGTAATAGAAGAATAAGAATTTACTCGGTAAATAATTTGTTCGCTTCAAATCTGTTTGAGAGTTTTATTTTCCATATGATTGGACCTTAACTATTATATTGGAGGTTTGAGAGGCTGAATTTTCGACATAAATTCGGCAGATATGGTCAAGTCATGAACAAAGAAATATCTTTTTCTTGCCAAATTACACAGACATGATTACTTGTAATCATGTACTCATAAGACAGTGATTTAAATTACTGAAAGGCATGATAATCAACTCAGGTACTAGTACTTTATGACTCCAAAACAAAATGTTACAAAAGTTCATACCTTATTTAAGTGGAAAATATCGGTATTCTGTATTTGAACAGGTAAATACACATTTTCTTGTTTATTTCACATACACTCAGACTATTTCTGTATGGTTATGTTCCCGCATTTACACAAGAACCTTGCATAAATGTTAAAAATTATGAAATAAAACATTTAGCAATATTTGTCCAAAATAAAACGTTAGCAATTTTTACAGGGAATGACGCAATCCACGATCTTACTGCTGACAGAAACCAAGAACTTTGGATAGACTTGGAAAAATTCTCTGGTTCAATGGTGTATGCACGATATTCAAGTTTCTCAGTCGGAAGTGAGAATGACAAATACCAACTGTCAATTGCAGGATACAGTGGGAGCGCAGGTAACTAGATCATTGATAAAGTGTATCATTTAATTTACAGGACATCTTGACATCTTCCAGATATCAAAGCAACAAAGTTCAAAAAGCCATTTTTAGCATAAAAGTTACAGTCAGAGTAAAAAAAGGCATTGAACCTGATGTCATTTGAAAGAACGTAATAAATGGAGTAGTATGCATACCAAATATGCAGTCTTTATCTCCTATGATTCAAAAGTTATGGCGAAGGTACGAAAAAGTTATTTTAAGCATACAGGTCACAGCCAAGGTTACAGTCATTGACCTTGGTGTCATTTGAAAGAACTTAATTAGTGGAGTATGCATACCAATATGAAGTCTTTATCTTTCATGCTTCAAAAGATATGGTCAAGGTTCAAAAAAGCTATTTTTAGCCTACATGTATATGTCACAGTCAAGGTCACCAGGTCATTGACCTTGGTGTCATTTGAAAGAACTTAATTAGTGGGGTATGCATACTATATATGAAGTCTCTATTTTTCATGGTTCAAAAGTTATGACGAAGGTTAAGTCAAGGTTACAGTCATTGACCTTGGTGTCATTTGAAAGAACTTAATTAGTGGAGTATGCATACTAATTATGAAGTCTCTATTTTTCATGGTTCAAAAGTTATGGCGAAGGTTAAGGTTTGCAGACAAGCAGTTAAACAGACAAAATGACAGACAGGACAAAAACAATATACCCCCCCCCCCTTGTAGTAATTGCACTGCAACTGATTTTCCCCTTAAAATTCTTTTTATATTAAATACATTTTATATGCACGGTTTTTTTTAAAAGCATTTAAGGGAAAAATATCAAAAGTCACAGTAATAAAGTATCTTCCAAAACGCAGAAAAAATAAAGTGCCCTATTTAGGGATAAATGGTAAAGTTGGTTTAAAATTTCCATTCATGGAGTCAGACTGTCCTATAATATTTGAATACTACATCCCATCATTTCAATTTTTAGAATAAACGTTTTTTTCCCTAAAAAAAATAAAAACATTTGCCTGATATTTTTATTCTTAAAAATTACTGAGGTATTATCGGAAGTCAAGAATTATTTTTTATATTTCTTAACAAATAACAAATTGAAGGATCTAGAGAAGCTTCCGCCACAAAATACATACAGGTACATGTATTCCCTTTTTTGTAAAGGGGCAGGGATACGTATATCATTTTGAAAGCTCAGTTTGCAGTGAATCTCATGATCATAATCAGAAATCAAAGTACTGAAAGTACTGCTACGAGTTGATGGTATTGTTTGTACGTTGTTTAACATCCCTCTCGAGAATTTTTACTCATATGACTAGGCATCACCACTTGCCAAAGTAGAGCTGCAAATTTTGCCCTATGCTTGGCACTTTACGGCCATTGATCAGTGATGGATCTTTTTTTGTGTCAGGACATACTGCGACACAGGACCTCGATTTATACGTTCTCATCTGAAGGACCGGTCGCCACGTCCCATAGTGGGATTCGAACGCACGATGTAAGGATAAACTACTTACTGTTAAAATGAGTTGAGGTCTTGATACATATTTGGGTTATATGTGTTATGTGCTCTGATGAAAAAAATAAATAAAGCAGCTTTTCACACAAATATTTCAAATTAAGAGGACCAACCTTCAACAATATTAAAATAGGGAATTATAACTTACAAAGAGCGCAAATGAATAAAATCATTAATATGCACAATAATATGCACATCAAACATTTTCACTATTTTCATAAATTGACAAATAATTTTCAGTGCACATCAATATGTTTTATTTCTCGTGATTGAGCCACTCTTAAATTTCAAATCCTCTATTTTCATTGATATGCATATTACAAAATTCAAAATTTTGATTTGTTTAATATGGTTATTGAAATTCGGCTCCTCGTCTTTCAAAATTTGCATGTATATTTGATATTTTCTTGATTTCCGATCGTGAAATTCAACTCCTTGTCTTGTATGGTCTTTGATATGCAAAATAAATACTCCAATTCTCCCGATTTAGCTGCTCTTAAAATTCAACGCTTTTTGACTTTTAGTTGAAATGAACATTTTAATTTAATGTTTTTTTCGTTTAGTTTAGACACTCTTGAAATATATCTACCTGACTTCAATTCATTGATTTGCACATGTAATATTTAATTTCTTTGAATTTAGCTCTTTTGTAATTCAACTACATGACTTTCATTGATAAATTCATGAAGGATTAATATTTCAATTCTTTTTGGCTTTTGACTGAAGACTAAAACTTTATCACAATGGCATGGTATATTAATCGTTTACATAATCGATTTACTATTGAATATATTTGATTTTTCAGTCTCTTGATTAACATTTATAAACAAACATTTCTCATATTTTATTTATGAATAACACTCGATTTAATCTTTCTGTATTTTTTTTTTGGTTATTATTTTTTTTTTTACTGTCTTCTGTACTTTAAATTCACTGTATCACATTGCCAGCATCTGATAGTAAGACAAAGCTGGATACAGAGTAGCGCAGACAATAAGATAAGAATCACAGGCATGTTAAGTGACCTTTACTGTATTTAAAACTTGCTGTGATACAGATCTTAATTGTGGAAGACAGTTGTTCTTTTATTGTTTGCACAAGAAGTAATAGCATTTACATAAAAATATTTTATCAACTGGTACAGCTCATTTCTTCCCTTTCAGATTAATATTTGATTTACTTCGACTATCTTAACTAAGTGTTTCTCGCTTTGTTTACAAACATAAGTAGTGTTCTATATATAAACACTTCATCACTAGTTATCGCGGGAAAATTGCACTGGTCATTAGCATACTGGATCAGCGCAAGGATAAGTTTATTTATATACCACTAACACGTCAGTCTTGTAAAAATAACCTGGTTTGTACAATATTTAATGGTGTAAATTTCCTTTCAAAATCTATTTTCAAATTACTTAAAATAAGTTGAAATAGTTGAAAATACTAGTATTTATTGACTTAAAAATCAAAACTTTGTTTGCACAACATGTCACAATTTTTGACTGCATGCATGCCCCTTGCACTATTTTCTCTCGCGGATTGACACAAATTCCAAAAAAATAAAATGATAAGTATTTAAGTTTATAAACACTTCAAATCATATCAGGAAACATATTCTTATTCTGTAGATCATGAATATTGTAAATAAGCCAATTTATACAAGAATCTGTATGCAAAATACTCAAACGAAAATGTGATTAGTTTCGATACATGGGGAATCCCTTACCAGTAACATAACTTGAGTTGATGCCATCAACTCGTAAAAAACTATTTTTCTATATCCATTTATTCCCTATAAAGTATTTTCTTCATATTTTTTAAATAATATATTATGTCTTACTACTTTCAGGTGACTTGATAACTAAAGCTCATAATTTGAATGGTTCGCATTTTACGACAAAGGATCGTGATAATGACAATAAATCTGTCTATAACTGTGCCGTCAAGTATCACACTGGAGGATGGTGGTTCAACAATTGTGCACACTCAGATCTCAACGGTGTTTACCAGACTTCTAATAAACAAGACAGGAAGAGTTTGTTCTGGGGAATAAATAGTGAAAATATGAAATCTACTAAAATGATGATAAGATTGAAATAAAGAAAAGGTTAGAATGAATTGCACGCGATCTTTTGAAATATTGTCATAGTAGAATTTTGCAAATTTTAATATTAATACTGTTTTATTCATATATCCTTATATTTACCAAATAAAATAATTAAGTTTGAACACAAAATGGGATACAAAAATCAATTTTGGATTGATTCAAACTACAATTTTATTTTTTCTTATATCTGATAACTGAACACTTACGTTGAAAGGAAATACTTAAACATATCAAGCGTCTCTTTTGAGGGAACATAGATGTATGAGTTTCAAAAAGGTAACGAATATAAAACCTTAACCATGGAGGATAACTTATTATCAATCACAAAATATGATGAAGACCTGTAAGAAATGCTAAAAAAAATAATTTAACTATCATAAAAGTGTACAATACCTATCAGAATTTCGGAGCATAACAAAGATCTGATTTTAATCAGATAACATTTAGGTCTATGATCATACGAAATTGACATCATCAATTAAAGATAAGGAAATTTGGTTATTCACAGATCGAGGGGTGATCAAAAAGTTAACGAACTGTCACTTTATTTACAAAACCACACTCAGATAAAAATTAAATTTGGCAAACATAGAGTCATACATATGTTCCATGAATAACATATGCAAAGAAATGTTGTTCATCTCCATGTTTGTAACGTCACAATGTGGAAATGACGTCAATATGTAGATCACTTGTGACAAGAAATAGTTGACTAAGTCGTACTCGAGCAACGAACAGATGTAAAGTTGTTCGTATATCTGGGAAATTCCTTTGTAGTTGTATATAATAATTCGTGCACGGTTTATGAAAGATTTGTCAGAAGGAAGTTGAGGAAGAAAGGTGTGCTTTGTGAACCAATTTGATATAAAAGATCGCAAACCTACAATTAGAAGAATAGTTGAAATCTAAACAATAATATAATTATTAAATCCCTGAAATCATCTTCACTTTAGACTTTAAACATATCAGGAATGATAAAAATGAGGAACCCATACTTTATCTACATAGAATAAACGACGCTCCCAATCAGAGGACTAGGGTTATGATGATCATCATGCTCATTCTGGAAAAGGATATCATTATCCAGCCACAGTGTATTGCCAATATTTGGCCATTTCTAAATAATGGAATGTTTTTGTTAAAATAATTAAAAACTAGCTTGCAAAGTAGGAAATATGATAGTCGGGAAAATCTTGTAAGCTTCTGTGGCAGAACGCTACGGAACATGTCACGTGACCGCCAAAATCACGTGATTCGCGCATGCGCTGAACTGTTGCAGATTCACGTTAAAATCGGAGTTTACCTTAAACGGATTTCAGCATTGAAACCTTGTATCATTTCTTTTATGGAATGAAAGATATGCAGATAACGATACTCAAGATCAACAATCCATAAAACAATAGGAGCAGAACAAACACGGACCTACAAAACATCAGAGGTGGTATCAAGTGCCGTGGAGGAGTGAGCATTCCCTGCCGACCGGTCACAACCGCCGTATGCTCCTTGTCATGATCGGGAAATAACGGAAAATTCCGTCATCAATTCAGTGTATAAATAATGGAATAAAAATAAGCATGAAAAACGTCAGTCAGCATTTGACTCAATGATAAATTGTATTTGCTGACAAGGTCATAGTATCGACCACAGAATATACGAACTGATGATTTTAAACCATAGTGTTGATATTCTTGTTTCATCAACTTCTTTGTCAATAATTTACCTCGTTTTAGAAATTGTTTATACGTAGAGCATGCTCTTGCGTATCGAACCAACTGAGACATATCATCTCCGTATGCAGGTGAGATGAAGATATATTTCTGCAAAAGTAAGGGAAGTTGACGATTGAAAAGTCATCCCGTTTGTCAAAGAGCTTGGTTGTTAGATTACCATTAAGATCTGTTTCAAGTAAAATATTCAAATATGAAACACATGAGTCAGACTATGTGATATCTTTATCTCAAGATCACCAGGATATATCGTATCGACAGAAGAATGGAAATTACCATTGTTAATTGCCATTCCGTCGTCGATATATCTTAATGTCGAGTTGAAGACCACAGCAAGTGTTTTCTTCTTTTCAATCATAAGATTTTTGACTAAAATTCTACTTCGTCTGAAAACAAAAATAGGTCTGCTAATAAAGGGGTGCAATTGGTACCCATAGGAATTCCAATAGATAGTTGAAAAACAACATAGATATTGTCAATCAGAAACTTAAGCATCTTTTTGATGTCAACTTCAGAGTGCTTGTGTGTACAATCAGAATGTGCTTTAACAAATCTAATTTTGCAAATGACCAATGTTGTTACCTGCTTTGTCAGCAAGGACCAGTACGTACTGATCATGTAACCTATTTAATATTTCTTTCACTTCTGGATTATTGAATACATAAGGATGAGAAGGATATGGAGAAAACGTACAGTATTCAATCTCAAAGTCCATAAAACAATACATAATAGAAGCAGAGCAAACACGGACCACCGAAACATCAGAGGTGGGATCAGGTGCCATGGAGGAGTTAGCATCCCCCACTGACCTGTCACAACCGCCGTGAGCTCCTTGTCATGTTCGAGAAATAACGGAAAAATCCGTCGTCAATTCAGTGAATACATAATGGACAAACAATTAGTATGAAAAACGTCAGTCAGCATTTGACTCAATGATAAATTGTATTTGCAGACAAGGTCATTGCATCGACCATAGAACTTACGAAATGATGACTTTAAACGAGACTGTTGATATTCTTGTTTCATCAACTTGCATGTCAATAAATTACCTTGTTTTAGAAATTGTTCATACGTAGAGCATGCTCTTGCGTATGGAATCGTATCGATTTTTTTAATACGCGATTGTAACATGGATCTGATACATTTCATCCATTCTGACAAAGTGTCAACGCTTCCTTTTTCATATCTGGCCCATCGCGTTGTGTAATCTTTTACAGAATCCATAATATTTAAGAAATTCTGATTGAAGTTACTGAGTATTGAATAAGTTTGCGAACTTTTTGATCACCCCTCGTAATATAAAATATCCAAACTTCAACTTTATATTGCTGACCATCATAGTAAACTGAATCGTATGACTATACCTACAAATACCATTCTATAAGACTTCAAGTAAGATAATGTTAACTTGAGCAGAAACCAGAGAGGGGTCAGATCAATTATATATATCTTTGCTTTTATTGATATAATTAATGATTGAGTATTTATATCACCGAATTGTTTTGAGATATTCTCAAACAGCACGTTTGTGTAGGTTTTACTTAGAAGGTGTATGATGACGAATGTAATTGATATCAGATCTTTGTCACGCTCCGAAATTCTGATGGTCGCTGTACTTTGTAATGTCTTACTTTGTACAGCGACCATCAGAATTTCGAGTGTAAAAAATATTTGATTTTAATCAGATTTGTGTACGACAGCTATGAATATACTTCAAAACCTATTCAGTCAGTAAGCTGAACGGTCAAAGTCCTCCAAAGGAAAATGAGAAAATGGGAAGTCCCTTGCAGCGAATTAATGGCCAACTCTAATAAGTAGAATGTCCATACTGTTTTACTTCATTTGAGAAAAGAGAGAAAAGTTTTGTCCTAGCCTTTTATATGCATATATCAATGGACAAAAGATAATAACTATCAAATCACTTTCATAGTAAGTTTAAAGTATATGCATAAAATAATGAAAATTTCAACAATTTAAAATTTATTTATTGATTAAAAATATCATATCATCGTTTGATTTATATCAACTCTGTCAAAAAGAAACAATAATAGTTATTTAGATCATTCTGACGTCAAAACGTTTATACACTATTCATGTATTATTAGTGAATATCTAAAAAAAAAATTAAGAATCTAGTCCTGTTTTATTTCATCTGTCTATTATTTTTAGCCTGAACACGACACACTGCATTAGCCGTTATCTACGAAAGCCCAGAAGGCTCATTCGAGATTCGAGATTCAAAATACGAGATTCGAGATTCGAAATACGAGATTCGAAATTCGAGATTCGAAATTCGAGTTTCGAGATTCAAGATCCAAAATAACCAATCAAAAGGCGGTTTGAGATTCAATTACTCCCCTTTATTATTTTTTACGATCAAGAAATCGTTGAGTATTTTAATACCGAGGAGGTCAATTGATTAAATTACAACGCAAGAAAAAGTGTTATATATTATCAAAACGAAATTTAAAGAAATATTAGATTTTCGTCTACAAGATATGCTTAATTAATTTATAATAGCTTCTAAAATGTCATAAGAGATTCATATAAAGAATTATATATATTTCGTGTTATCTACTTTGGATACAGTTGTTGACATAAAAGTAAACTTAAGATAGATTAACAGTACGTATTTTTTTACTGTTGAAAATGTTCATCGAAAGGTCGATTGCCAAGCCCCCCCCCCACGTTTTAGTACAGTGGTGCAGAATAGTCAAAGAAGTTTAAGTAGTAGTGTATTAAAAGAAATTAGGTACTAAATGAAGTTCGATCCCCCCCGCCCCCTTTACGCCCCGAAATAGGATTTTCGGGTTTGGACAAATTTTTGTCAGTTTTTATTTTCAGGTTTGCAATAATATTTTTGTCTGCCCCCCCCTTCCCCTCCCCCACCCTACTTTCAAAATCGATGCTTCGTCTCTATAATAATTAGTACTACGGGTTTCAAGGTGGATAGTGTTTGTGACACGGTATTAGAAAGTGGCCAGTGACCAAGTTTATGAAACCAATAGACAGCCCCTTAAATATGGATGGCTGAAACATGCATGCTTAATAAAGATAATGACCCATTGGGAATAATAAATTTAAAAAAAATCATTGTTTACCCCCCTATACCTACCCTAACCTCGAAAAATAGGGGTTATCATGGTAATTGGAAGTTATTTTTGAATGGACATAAGCATGAAGTTACTGTTTTCTATAGTATATTATATCGGAAAAATATTACGGGAATGGCCAAGTGGGAGGGGGTGGGGGGGCAAATATGTGGTTATCAACATTCATTGTCAATCTTGCGATGCATAGATTCAATAAATATATATTCGATAAATATTTAAAAGGAAACCGCTCGGGTCTCGCCCGACTTGATCAAAGGCTCAAATATATTAGTAAAACCATAATGCTCATTTCATTCGGGGGGGGCACAGCCATACATTTTCAGTTTTCAACTACCAAAAATTTCTTGACAACCAAAATCAAAGCAAAAAAAGTCATCAGATGTTTTATTGAGGGGGCACAAGCATATAGTAGTTATGATTTCTATAGTATTTTATATATCGGCAAAATTATAAAATTATTGGGGGGCGGGCACAATGTAAAGAAATGTACCCTCATTAGTATTTCATATAAATAATAATTTTCTCCATCATCAATGTTCTTAGTTTAAAAAAATCAACGATAAGACCATATAATATTCTATATACCTATCTATTGTTTTGTTTAATGATGAAAAATAAGAATTTATATATATTTTCTAAAATGTAACCTAAAATTCCTTTTTATTTCGTTTTAATATATATATCTTTTTTTCTTGCATTATCATTTAAGCAAATGACCCATTTGATATGAATATATTCAACGATTTCTTGATAGTAAAACATAATAAAGGGGAGTAATCAAAATTGAACCTGCTTTTTGATTGGTTAATTTGGATCTTGAATCTCGAATTTCGAATCTCGTATTTCGAATCTCGAATCTCGTATTTTGAATCTCGAATGAGCCTTCTGGGCTTTCGTAGTTATCAGCCGAGGAACACTTGCCATCAAGTCTTAAGTGGACGAGAAAACTTAATTAACCGTCATCTTTGTTATAGGAATTATTTTGCTAAAAGATTTGCGTCAAATTTAAAAGTTGTTTGATAAGATCATGATTTAAATATATACTGCTGTGGTGAGTGAGAGTTACATCATTGCGTGAATCTGCGAACTACAAACACCGAGTTTTACATTTAAACAAATCTGTTTTACGTTTTATATTTACAAGAATAACAATGAGTTTGTACCAGCCAAAACTAAGGACCACGGGAACAAAAGGTACCCCTATCATCAATACCCTGAGTGTGGATAGAGCTATGAAATCTAGGATGCAAAACCAGGGTCAGTCAAATCTGATGCGAGAGAAGACATTGTGTTACGAGCGAGAATTTAATCAGAGCAGACTAGCATCTTTGAGAGAAGAGAAAGAACTGAAAAGAACCTCGTGTGAACGTGGAAATATTCCAAATAATACTGAAGAGTGGCTACAGAAGAATAGTACAAAATATGACGAATGGAAAAAGCGGGAAAGAACACGACTGGAACACATGTTTCCCCATAGAGTTGTCAAAGAAACGCCCTAAAAGAACGCAAAGTAACTTGGCGTAGTTAGTTTTCTTCACGCTTACGTTATCCAATGAGATTTTTATGATCATTAAAATTACCGTGAAGAGGATATGTCTCTTGCGGCAGTTGCTGAATATATTTTCGTTACATGTACATTCATCATAACTAATGAAGAAATTTTTTCCTTAATTTCAATGAATATCGACATAACCAGAAAATCAGAAAATCGTATCATGGATAGATGATCGTATACGCAAGTAATGTATTGTCACCTAATTTTGTGAGATGAAACACTCGCAAAAAAGAGTAACTCTCCTTTACTTTCATAATGTACAGCAAACCCTAATTATGTTCCCCAAACGAAGTTTGGGAACATATTGTTTTTACTCTGTTTCTTATTATTATGTTCCCCAAACGAAGTTGGGGAACATATTGTTTTTACTCTGTTTCTTATTATTATTATTATTATTTTTCTTCTCGGGAAAATTTTGTCCGCGAATGATCTTGTAAAGTACACATCCGATTAAGGGGAAACCTTTTTAGGGTAAGTAGGCATGTTATGTAGATTTGGGGAACGAAGGTCATTTTGCGCGCACGTGCAACACGTGAAATGACCAATATGCTTGAAATTGCCGTAACTTTTACATTTTTCGATGTAATGCTTTGATATTTAGAATATATAGACATATTATAAATGTAGATAAGATGACATTGTCAACATGCAATTTTGTGTGCACGTGCTTGCAAGAGCGCGCACGAGCAACACGTGAAATGACCAATTTAATTGATATAGGCGAAAATTTTTACCTTTTTAATGAAATGCTTTGAGACTCATAATATAAGGATATAGTAGTAGCATAGACAATATGACATGGTCAAAATAGCAAGATCTCACGCGCATGCACGTGCGCTTCGCTCTGATTGGCTGAAACTAAAGTCTCAATATCTTTCTTGTTTTTTGATGAAATCCTTTGAAATTTTGTACATAGCCATGCATTAGGATATCCTACAACATAATATATAACAATTTTCATGAAAACACGTGCATGCACGTGCGCTGCAATCTGATTGGCTGAAACTTTAAATAGCTATAACTCCCTTGCTTTTCAATCAAACAGGATGGGATTTGGAACATAGATAGATATAATGGACTTTTACAAGAAGGTATGGTCACCATGCACATCCATACACATGCGTGAACGTACGCTGCAATCTGATTGGCTAAAATTTTAATCAGCTATAACTCCCTTGGTTTTCAACCAAACGGAGTGGGATTTAGAACATAGATAGATGTAATGAACTTCTACAAGAAGGTATGCCACCATGCTCATGTATGCACGTGCGTGCACGTGAAATGAGTAAAATCAAAAATACACTTGAATGAGCGTATGTTTTAATACTTTTAGATTATATACTTTAATATTTCGTATATTAAAGTATATAGATTGTGTAGACAAGATGATATTTTCATTACGCACATGCATTCACATGCGCACGCGTGCAATGCTAAAATTTGAATGAACTTGGTACCCTTCTGGGTAAACGTTGTTAAAGTCTCAAATGCATAAAGTTTGTCTTATTTAATGAAGCTTACAGGGAATATGGCACCAAAAGGGAGATGGGGAGCGTTTGGGGAACATCTGTAACGGTCCCCGTTACAATTAGCACTAGTTATTATTATTTTTCTTCTTGGGAAAATTTTGTCCGCGAATGATCTTGTAAAGTACACATCCGATTAAGGGGAAACCTTTTTAGGATAAGTAGGCATGTTATGTAGATTTGCGGAACAAGGGTCATTTTGCGCGCACGTGCGTGCAAGAGCGCGCACGTGCAACACGTGAAATGACCAATATACTTGAAATTGCCGTAACTTTTACATTTTTTGATGTAATGCTTTGATATTTAGAATATATAGACATATTATAAATGTAGATGAGATGACATTGTCAATATGCCATTTTGCGCGCACGTGTTTGCAAGAACGAGCACGTGCAACACGTGAAACGACCAATATAATGGATATAGCCGTAATTTTTCTATTTTTTGATGAAATCTTTTGAAATTTATAATGTAAGGATATATTAGTAGTGTAGACAAGATGACATGATCAAAAAAGCAAGATCTCACGCGCATGCACATGCGCTTCGCTCTGATTGGCTGAAACTAAAGTCTCAATATCTTTCTTGTTTTTTGACGAAATCATTTGAAATTTTGAACATAGCCATGCATTAGGATGTCCTACAACATGATATATAGAAATTATCATGAAAACACGTGCATGCACGTGCGCTGCAATCTTATTGGCTGAAACTAAATAGCTATTACTCCCTTGGTTTTCAACCAAACAGGATGGGATTTGGAACATAGATATATAAAATGAACTTCTACAAGAAGGTATGGTCACCATGCACATGCATACACGTGCGTGTACGTGAGCTGCAATCTGATTGGCTGAAACTTTAAACTGTTATAACTCCCTTGGTTTTCAACCAAACAAGATGGGATTTGGAACATAAATATATATATATAATGGACTTCTACAAGAAGGTATGGTCACCATGCACGTGTGTGCACGCGAAATGGGTAAAATCAAAAATACCCTTGAATGGGCGAATTTTTTTTTAATACTCTTGGATTAAATTTTTTAATATTTAGTATATTAGAATATATAGATTGTGTAGACAAGATGATATGGTCATTACGTACATGCATTCACATGCGCACACATGCAATGCTAAAATCTGAATGAGCATTGTACATTTCTGGGTAAACGTTGTTAAAGTCTCAAATCCATAGAGTTTGTGTTATTTAATGAAGCTTACAGGGAATATGGCACCGAAAGGGAGTTGGGGAGCGTTTGGGGAACATCTGTAACGGTCCCCGTTACAATTAGCACTAGTTACGAGTTGTTATTGTCATGAGTTGACATCTTGGAGTCTTTTTGCGATAAAACTGTAAAGAAGAAGGAAATCTCAAACATTGACATTGTGGAAGATGATTAAACAAGTAATCTATTGAACTTGCCATTTTGAACAATAACTTTGGAGACGACCCTGAAGCAGATGATGATGAAGTGTTTTAGACTCTGAATGTTGTGACTTTATCCATTGATTTATGTGAGTAAAATGTTGGGTATGACGTTTTCTTTCCTCATTTGATCTTAACCACATGTACTTATTTTTTCTTCAATAAATCCCATAAAATATTATTATAATATGACAAGGCTTATTACAAAGAACTTTAAATACAAATACGATTGTCTTTGCCCTGAACAAATTTCATGGAGTTCTGAACATTTGTACATATCTTTACAGTTTACATACATCGTATGTTTTCGTGAGTCATTTGGATAGTAATTAATTAAATTAGAATGAGACTTGGACATGAATTACTCTTATTACAAAGAAATATACGTAGATAACTAACATTATTCAGGCTCAAAAGTCCATAAAACAATACATAATAGAATCAGAGCAAACACGGACCTCCAAAACATCAGAGGTGTGATCGGTTGTAATGGAGGAGTGAGCATCCTCTGCCGACCGGTCACACCTGCTGTGTGCTTCTTGTTATGATCGGAAAATAACGGGAAAATCGGTTGTCAATTCAGTGTAAAATAATGGTCTAACAATTAGCATGAAAAACGTAAGTGAGCATTTGACTCAATGATAAATTGTACTTGCTGACTTCGTTCTGTACATGTTAACATTAACTACAATATCCGGTTTTACAAAGAAGGTCATTGTATCGACCATAGATTTTAAACGAGACTGTTGTAGTAAATTTAAACATTTCTTCAATTCATTCAACAAGAAGCACATGAAGAATGTGGCCGATTGGCAGGGGATGCTCACACCTCCATGGCAATGGACCCCATTTCTGATGTTTAACAGGATGTATTTGCAAAAGCTCACATTTTGTATTGATTAAATTATTTTTTTAGCTTGAATACTGTTTGTTATCAGTCCTGTTGTTATAGAAATAACGAAATAATTGTACGGTTTTCATCAGGTTGGAAAAAAGATTGAAAATTTTTAATATAATTTAGCTAAAATCCCGTTGAAGAATCATTCAGACAATGTGTATAAAAGATTATAACTCCTATTTTCTCATATTAAAATCCCCAAACATTACCTTTTATCAAAACGGGGTGCAACAACAGAAACCCGCATTTTTTCTTTAAAGAACAGTTGGGTATTTGATTTCGTAAATTTATTCATTTTTCATTGTTACAGACGCTTGTAGACAACGTCAATGATCACGGCATGGAGATGAGCAACGGAATTTCTGTACAAAGACAATAGTTAAGATGCTCTGATAAAGTTGCATATTTTTGTATCTAATATCTCTGATATTGTTCAGTTAACTGAATTAAACCAACTTCAGAAATATCCTTAAAGTTAAACGACCAAACTTTCCTCATAAATTCAACATTTACAAATGTAACTGTGACATATGCTTTTCTGATGAGCCATAGAAGAGTAATCTTTCTTTTGTGTTTCTCTGTCATGCATTTACTTCCAAAAGTAAATTAGGTATGTCAAAAGGAGACTTTTTTTAGGTTTCCTGTATCTATTAGACGAAGCATCTCATGCCTCTGCTTAAGTTTTAAATGCAACACTTAGTTGAAAAATCACGACCAAGAACAAAGAGTTGCGTCTCCTTGACCATCATAATAATCAGGATATTTTATAAAATACAACCTCATCACCACAGGTACACACATATTAGGCACTTCGCCTTCGATTAAGAACTACGAACGATTGTTTTGTTCTCCCGCCTACCTCTAAGTCAATTCTCAAAAGTTAACATAGTCGAATGATTTTCAAAATTTTTATAGATATTTATATGAATTTTCATAAAACGTTACTTATTTGGGATACCAAAGAGAAATAACTCTATAATTTTGGTGAAACTTGTGTTTTTCACTATAGAAATCAACGGAAAACAGAAAATATTTTCAAAACATCTTTCCCCCCCGTGAAACAAAAATTCTTTTTTACGGGTAATATGGACTGTAATTTTACAAATTTATGCCAAAGCTTTTTGTGTTTCACGGGGGGGGGGGGGGGGGGGGGGGGGGGGGGGCATTTGTTTATAGACAAAAAACGAAAAAAATGCTGATTTTTCACCAATTTGAAAGCTATTTACAACTAAATAATTGTATTTTATTAATTTATATATGTTTATTTATTTGCGTAAAACATAAGAAAAGATATGAGATACATTTTATCATATTTAAGACTATTTCAAAATATGGTGATTCTTGAAAGTTCAATTTCACTAGAAAATATCGTCTACCCCCTTTTTTCAAGAGCTTGAATTAATGAAAATTTACTATCTAGTGCTGGAATTAAAATGATTAAAAAATAATCAATTACCATAGATTTGTTCTTCGTATTAAACAAAGATTGAATGGCCAAATTGCCATTAATATTGAATTTAATGGGTGCAAAATGTAAGCGGGAATCAAGAGTTAGAGTTCGTAATTCTTTACATTCTATTGTTAATATCGAGAAATAAGCACACTTAACTTTCAACGAGTCGTTAAAGAGAAACTGTAAATTCTACCACCTTGTATTTTTCTTCAAATCTAAAGAACTTGTACATGTTTCAATGTTATTAAACGTTAATCACACATAAAAATCATTAAAGTGTATTGAAAGAAGCCAAACTGGAAGCAGTTATTGATTAAGATTAATACTGTGCAAAAATACATTGATTTATAACAGTATATTACAAAAATACAAAATACTCTTTACGTGACCATTTCAAATTAAAATACTATTATACATGTATCTCAACGTTCTATCCTATTGTAGAGTTCGTGTGTAGACTTACTGACTAGAGTATTCAACACGACTTCTATACAAGACTCAACTCTTGATTAGATAGACATATTTTTTTTTTAAAATCACTCACCTTGAAATACCAGGTTGAATAAAATATTTTTTTTTTTCAAAAAGACAAGCATACTTTTTCTAGGCACATTTTCTTTTTTTTAATAGGATTTTTGAAAAAGGTTTAAGACCTCAAAGACTATTGTCTACTACTTCACTTATATAATTATAATTTCAAACCTTTTTTTTTGGAAATATGAAATTCAATGGAATAATCCAAATCCTAAACGTAATCAAAGCACTGACAGTACTGTAAAGCGCTAAACAAGTTGATAGAACTCTGATGAATACACTCCCGATAAGTTTTCCCTCTTTCGTTTGTTTATTTACTCTCAAGAACATAATCATATACAAAATACAAAGTCAAGTAAGGATTGATTGATTGATTGTATATTGTTTAACGTCCCTCTCGAGAATTTTTCACTCATGTGGAGACGTCACCGATGCCGGTGAAGGGCTTCAAATTTAGACCTATACTCGGCACTCAGGGCCATTGAGCAGTGAGGGTTCTTTATCGTGCCAACGCCTACCGTGACACGGGACCTACGTTTTTAAGGTCATATCCGAAAGACCCGTGACTTTCACTTCTAGTGCCGAGCGCTTGGCGAAGGAACAGTCACTACCTACGTTTACGTCTTAGGTATGACGCGGCGCCGCGATCGAGAATCGAACCCGGGCCTCCCGATCACGAAGCGAACGCTCTACCACTAGGCTACCGTGACCGGTGTCAAGTAAGGAAGAGTAGTGTCAAATAAGAAAGTAATTACTGAAAGCAGGCCAATATCTTCTTTAGCAAAGTACTTGTAAGACAGCTTTAACAGTGAGTCAATATTTGTGATGGACATAATTTTTGCAAACTCATTCATATTTATATGAGAGCAATGCTTCTTCTCAATAAGTTTTACATGTAATGACGAAAATATGGACATTACATTACATCATGAAATTCATGACCAAAGTATTTGTTACATAAATTACATATTCTTAAAGATCCCTTATACATTTCAACCATGGGTGTTCAAATAATACTTCAGAAAAGTACTTATACAGAAAGCCATACATTATGTATGTCAACTTTCTCTCATGCGTACATTTTTTATCATTTAATGAAGTACTGGATTGAGATTGAAAGGATGAAGAGGTACAAATGTTAATCAATATTTTAACTGTTTTACATGTACAACCTCTATTAGATCACACTATCATCGTTAAGTATTTCAAAGTACATCATGTAGCAGGCAACAGCAGCCCTTTCAATTTATTGTGACTTAAATTTAAAAAAAAGAGGACGGGAAGGTTTAGCCCTAGGTCCCTCTTCCTTGGAAAAATTCGATTTTTTTGTCACGGTCACGTAAAATTCTGGAAAAAGCATATCCAACACTGATAACACTTTCAGTTCCAAGTTTATGGAGCTTGCTGAAGGAACAGCTACTTTTTTTTTTATCAAAGTATAATTTTCGATGTTAATTTTATATTAATTAACTTTTAAATGCCTTATACTGCAAGTAGGTCATTTTATTTATTTTCGTTTGTCAAATAGAGTTTCCTTTAATCCTTTTTATTTTTTCTTCTTCTAAAAAGTGACAATGAACTTGCTCAAATGACAAAACCTCGGGTTATACGTATGATGTGTTATCACTCTATCAAAAAGTTGTGGATTGGATATAAATCATAGACTTTTTCAAAAGTAACATTGAACTAACTAAAATAACATTGTCTCAAAATCAAAATCGGTCATATACGATTTTAGTCTCCAATGTAAGACATTTTTTCTGTTACGAAGTTATGGGTTGAACACGATTGCACAGACAGACAGTTAATACATGTTTATACAATCTTGGAACAAAATTAAGTTCTATATTGCTCAGACTACAGCTTTTTAACTACTTCTGAAGGTTTTCAAACATTTTTTTCTCTCTCTGTTTTGAGATCTTGTTAATTGAAGATGATAGTGATCATTGTTTAGGAAGTCTTCGTTTGTTAAGAATGTAAATGAAGCAACAAACGAGATTCCTTTCATATAATAGAAACTAAATTACATTCAAACTTAAAACTTGATCCAGGCATGTTTCTCCAATTACAAAAACACAGAAAGTTAACTGAATTGTAGCCATACTGGTTATCCTGTCTGACAAAATAATGAAAGATTTGAGGAACTTTTGCTTCAATTAATGAAAGCAATTAAAGTCATCCTACCGGCCTGAGCATTTTATTTTTGGAATTTTGTTACATAAAGCAGCGTTCGAGTAGATGCCAGTTTTGCCCTATCTTTTATGGAAAGGGTTGTTAAGCTCACCTTATTATCATACTAGTATTTCCATGACGACAGTGTCGTGGTTTAAATAGTAGTGTGACAAATGAGCCATTCTTTACCACACAACATTCATGATCAACATTTTAAAAAAATCGGAGCACAAAGTCACATTTTTATATCCAACCACTAAATCTTACAGCCCTGCTTCCCATCCAAACTGTTTAAGCAAGTAATATTACTGTAATTATAATAATAACTGCTACAAACTTTAAAACGTTATTATTATTTTTTAACATAAGAGGCTCTTGCAAGTTTGCTTTTTTTCAATCCGATAACACACTTAAAAACATTTGCCTTTACACATGTAGTACGATTTATTGCAATTTCATGTGTTTGAAAGAAAGATAAAAATGCAAATTTCATAAAAACAAATCAAAAACAAGTTGTGATATTCAGCTTACATAACAAATAATGCCTTAAGAAGGCTAGCTAAAATCTGTCGAAGAAATCAGTGAGTATAAAAGGGTAGTGCTTCTCTTTTTAAAATTCATTGTAGACAGAATATCGATACATACAACGACAAAAGAAAATAGACAAAATGATCACACTGGATTATAAACTTTTGATTATTATGATTTCATTTTGCTCTCTTACAAATGCACATTCTGTATTGACTGAAAATAATGGGGTAAAAATGAAGGACATCGATATCGTGAGACAGTTATTAAACCAGGAGTCTTTACTCAGAATAGCTTTGACCAAAGACGTCGAAAAACTCAAACAGCGCCTTTTTATAACACGGGACAAAATAGAAGATAAAGGGCGTGCTCTTTTGGAGGGTCGTCCAGTAGTGGGAGAGAAAAACTCTTCATTGATACAGACGCTTGTAGAAAAAGTCGAGCAGATGAGCAACGAAATGACTTTACAAAGAGAACAGTTGGCACAGCTATCTGATAATATTACAATGAACTTGGCAATAGTCTCTAAAGGTTTTGAAAAACTTGAAAATATTTCCGTTGACACCAAGAGGAAATCTGATGCTATGGATATGAAAGTAAAAACAGATTTTCTCGGTAAGCAAAACAATTATTTCGTATGTATTTTGATAAAAAGGAAACGGTTCTTTTCTAGTTGAACTTAACCATATTCCTTCACCTTCGACTACTTTTACTAGTATTGGGAATATTCAGGATACTTTTTGGTCGCTATTTTTGAAAAAATTTGAAATTAAAAATTTATTAACTTTATTGACGAGAGAGCTAACTAAAAGGAAATTATAGAGTCGATATTCAGACTAAATTATCCGTATCATTGCTGATTTATAAAAGTATCCCTATGTATAAGCAGGCTCTTTACTTCAGAGACCGTAAAAACCAAGGTCCAGTGTCGCAGTAAGTGCTGGCACGAAAAAGATCCCTCCCTGATCAATGGCCCTGAGTGCCGAGTATAGGACATTTGAAGCTCTCCACCTGCAAGTGGTGGCCTCTCATTATTAGTGAAAAATTCTTGAGAGGGACGTTAAACAACATACAATCAAACAATCTGACAGAGAACATAAATACATTTTCGCAAAACTTATCTTTATCTCTACAAAAGACTGTTTTTATTAATTTTACTTCGTGTTATTTTTGTCCTCTTACATTTACACACAACTTTGCAACGTTTTGAATTCGCCCAGCCATTTTAAAATTAAATTACATGTACATTAAATTCGCTAACCTGAAAGGAACGAAAATAAAACTGGAATTAAGTTTTCCTGTATACAATAGCGCTTATAGGCTGAATATACATGTATATGCCCACATACCCAATGATAATTAGACAGGCTTCTGCGAAGTTATGTGTTTTTTCTTACTAAAGTGACTGTATGTTATCCAGACTCTAATATATTCAGAGGTCCGAATTTGCTATGCTCCCAATTCTAATTTTTCAATGGACTTGCACTCAATTGTGAGCTTGATAATACCGCATATTTGAGTTCATCTCACAATATGCGCCGTTATCAAAGCTCTATCCTTTTATTATATGTCATCATTCACCTCCTTTTTGTGGAAAAAACTAATAAATGTGATAAGCCGGAATTTATTTATCCATCCATATAGTGTCGGTACTTAGTCACTAGGTTTACGGGTTGTCTCCCCTTTTCTATGCATCAATGAAAGTGAAAGGTGGGTGATGAAAGTATCCGATTTATGTTTTTGTATTATGAAATATTTTATAATAATTTCCAGTTTTTAAAGTTAAGTTTCAGTCAAAGAAGTAAAACAGATTATCTTATTAACATTGATATTGCTCGATGGCAAGTATTTTATTGGATTGAAACAGATCGATTTGCCACCCGTCCATGCTTTAGACACTGGCACATAGTTCAAGATTACAATGTGGCAATAATAACCAACTTCATCAGCAGATTTGGAATGAATAAAAACTTACTTAGTGAAATAATATATAAACAAAATGAGCTAATGTAAAAATAGGTATGAACTTCAACTTTATTCGGTCCATGTTATTCAAGGTCATTTGCCAATAAACATCCGTACACATGGTGGCCTATATTTAGTTACTTAGACCCCATAGCCTATCTTTAGGGGATTTAGAAATGGGAATATCCATAATTATAATTCTTACAGTATGACTATGAGTATGCTTTTGTAACTTTGGGTTTGGTGCATTTATCAGTTTATTTAAAATATTGAGTGATTTTTAAAAAAAAAATAAATAAATAAATAAATGTTCAAGCATAAGGTTACCCTAGCTGTGCCATACCAGTCTACCTTTTGTCCAAAAAACAGTGAATAAAAAAAAAAATACAGATTGAGAAGCAATAAAAATTTGACAAATCTTTAGAAATGTTAATTAGCTAGATTCACAAAGGGACAGAACTCTAATTAAAGTATATAAATTTCAATCAAGGCCATTCAACTTTAACAAGGGTTCAAAGAGAGGCATGAAAGATATGTAATTGCGACAAAAGCAGTAGTCAATTGTGAAATAAAATAGTTTGAAGTAAAATACATAACAAGTTTTGGTGCTTTTGAATGTAACATTACAATAATGCATTTTATGATATGAATGAAACATCAAGTAAGATGTGTATTGTTTATACATATTTACAGTTGTACACATGCTATATGACAAAACTCAAGGTAAGTAAATATGAATGATGACTAAAAAAGTAAATAGATTTTGAGTCAAAAATTCAGTTGGATGGAAGCATTACAATCAACAATTCAGGCTGTAAAACCTGGGAGGCATACCCGGCATAGGTAACATGCACCAGAGTTGAATTGTACATTGTCTGTCAAATCCACATAATAATAATATATTAGGACCAGCAGCATCCTCACCTATTCGGATATCACTTCTCTAAAGGGGCTTGATAGGGAGGACAACTTCAGATTCAACGAGAACAATAACAATGTGGGCATAGTAATTTAGGACCTCAATGGTTCATTAGTAACAGTTGATATAAATAGGATTCCCCAAATTTTATTTTAATTAACTACATGTAATATCTAGCAAGGCTAGCTACTATTTTGCTGGTTAATATTATATCAAAGGGTTCAGATTAAGTAAGATGCGGCGAAAGGCATGTTTCGCATAAATTCTGCGTGTCATTTTGGTCAATGGTGTAGTTAAAATTATACATAAAGGAAATAAAAGAAGGCCATGCTGTTCCTTCCTTGGAAGCCGTCTCCAGTGTACATGAGCATAATCATGAATTTCTCTAACAGGGCCTTTACCTTAATTCAGAAGGTTTAATGATAACACAATATAAACACATACATTTAAAGGGGCTGGTGGTTGTGGCCATTTTTAGGCTATTTGAATCTCCTTTAGAAGAAGAGCTCAATAAAGATATAACTGATCAAATTTTAAAGCTAAAATTTATGAAATTTTTCCTTGCCAAATGATAGTTGACAGCTTCAGATATCATATCCCAAAATTTAAATTATATCTGGTGGTTAATAATTGTTGACCCCCTAGCCTCCTTAATGTCTTCTCACCCCTTAACAGCATAAAGGCCTTGTATCCTATAAAGTTGTTTTTAGTAAATGAAAAGTTTTGTACCATCTTAAGTTAACATGAAAAATCAGGTAAACTTATTTTACTAATTTATTATATATAGATTATTTCACAAATGTTGATTATTTACATAGAGATTAATTTCAGCATGGGCTTTTATTTCCTGACAATGTTCTAAAAACATGGGTCTAGTCACTTGTTTAATATTTATACAAGAAGAGAACTTTGGGTATTGAAATACAATTCTACAAATAAAAGACTATAAAAAGAAGTTAAATAATAATAATTTATAGGCTAATTGAAGCACTGTGAAATAAATAAATTGTCAAGAGTATTAGGAAATTAACATAATTAACATTTATTCCTTTGAGTTATCTTTCTCATTGGGGAAAGTGAACCTTAAAATAGGAATTGCAACTCAAATTTCCTGAACTTTTACCAATTTTACTCGTTATTCAATTTGGCATTG
>PRKT01000170.1:103808-115970 GCA_003671525.1 Saccostrea glomerata | reverse complement strand
CATAGATCTAGCAGCCATGATGCTTGTTTACATGAGGTAAGATCGAGTAACTGTTTGAAATTAAAGGTACATTCATTAAATCTGGAATTTTCCATGAATCCCAAGGACTGGAAATGAGGGGATTGATGGATACAGATGATTATGCTGGTTGTCAAGGGGGTGTGTCCCCATACCAAACCAGATTATACAAAATGTTATGCGTTCCTTTTTGGAAATCAACCAATGAGAGGCAAGAATACAAGCAAAATTAAATTATTTAGAGATAACAAAGAGCATTCAAGCTCAAAAGTCCATTAAACAATACAAATTTTGAAGCAGAGCAAACACGGACCTCTAAAACATCAGAGGTGGGATCGGCTGCCATGGAGGAGTGAGCATTCCCTTCTGACCGGTCGTATCCGCCATATGCTCCTTGTCATGATCGGGAAATAAGGCTAAAATCCGTCGACAACTCAGTGTGTAAATGATAACGCCTTTAGGATCGGAAAGGCGTAACAATGTTTTTAAAGGTGCATATACACAGATTTGAAGTTAATATTTTCTAAAATTTTCTGTATGATACCAGTATCACGACTTATAAACTATACTTATAGTTTTAATATAGTTTTAGTAGTACTTAAAGTTTTTTATAAACTTAAAACTATAATCCAGCAAATTCAGAGTAGAATTGTTCGAACGTAAAACATACACACAGTATATTGTCATTTGTGGTGAGCAGACTTTAACAATGAACACACCCGGTGATTCGTAATCCTTAACAATAACAGAGCTCGTGCCCTGTTTACAGAAACTTTGTACGTTTCACGGGTGTGTTTAATTTGCTAACTTCTGTACACAACACTAAGAGCGCAGAATGACGATACTTGTGAAGGGGTTTTGCTTTCGAACATTTCTACTCTGAACATAAAGTAATTTATACAGTTGTACCATCTCTGTTAGTCTATTGTTATAAGAGAATTTTTCCGGAATTTTCAATGCCGCAATGAATACTTGCTACTATATTATATTTGTAACTTTATCTTGTTTATCCAGACCATGCTTTATGATGGAAATAATTTTTGACCCACCACCTCCCCTGCAACCACTCAATATATACTCAGTTGTATTTGTTTAAATAATGTACAATTACAGTGGACTTACTAGTATCGTATGTTATTTGTATTTTCAATTGATATGTGTTAATAATGTTATAATAATATATCATCATAATTATTTTGTTGTTTATATATAGTATACATAGATTTACTTTGAAGTTGTTCTCAGATCTGATATGTTAACAATGTAACAATTTTGTACTTATTTTTTCGTGTGTTTCACATCCTTTTTAGAATTTGGCGTGTTTGTTCTCCCATCTTTTTTTGCAAATTCTTCTAGTCATATTTGTATTTTTACCTTATGTATATTAATATCCTTATAAAGGATATATTCAAATACGGTCATATGTAACTTTTGTACATATTTGGTTAATTTGTTTGGCATTACAATAAATGCTCATTTACAATAAACATTTTGTTTTGATGTTTGCAAAGAACAGAGCAAAGTAGACTCATTCATGGAGAAAATAAATTATTTGAGGAAGGTTGAAGACGATGGTATAATTATTTTTCTGGATTAAAGTTTTCCTATTTTTCATTAATACACAAGACTGCGACTTTTCCTAAGTATTAAGAATAAAAGTAAAATTTGTGAAAGTGCAAGGATGTGTCAATCAAATCCATCCAAAAATTTGAAGTTTCAATAACTTTTAGATAAAATAAGGTTTTTAATATATTTTCATTTGAAATGTTGTTATAGGGCCGTCGACATCTAGAAATAAGAATTCTATACATAGGTGCATTCATATTGATTTATTATATTTTTGCTTACCCAAAGAATAAGACTTTGTTTTTAAGGCTGCTATATCGTTATGCATGGAATCAAGTTTTTCCTCCATAGAAACAGTGATATTTCTGAATCTTTCAAGTCGTTTCAACAGCATCGTCGAAAACATTTTTACATCCTCAAAATCCTGGTTCCCTTCGGGTTGGTTTTGCATCATGTTAAAAGATATATTTTCATAATTTTCAAGATAATTTGATAACACTGTTATTCCATTTGATAATTTCGCAAGCATGTTCATCAACGAAGTTCCATTGCCATTGCTCATTTCTTCGGTTTTGTTGCTTCCAACTTCTTCAATCATCTTTGCTAAATTGAATAAAGCCCCCTCTTCCATTATCTTAATGTTTTTCGAACAAACTCTGTCTTCATTTGTGGATTGAATCTGTTTTGATTCAAGGCTCTCCTTAAGTTTAACGATGTCTTTGGTCAGAGCCATTCTGAATAAAGTCTCCTGATTTATCAGTTGTCTTAAAATGTCAAGGTCACTGGTTTTTAGTTCAGTATTTCCCGTCACCAAAGATTCTCCATGTGTAAGAAAGATGTTTGATATGATAACAATACACAAATTGAAATTCGACATTTTGGGGGAAAATCAATGGAGTTGAAACTCCTGCCGAATTCTCTCGCAATTTAAGGGATTTCTTTCCATTTAATGACTCGGAGTTTTAGCTTGCAAGAGCATGAAAAGCCTTGAATATTTACATATTATAGAGTTAAAATGCTTGAATTAATTTCTGTCCTGCGACAGGTACAGATAAGCAAAGGTAACCATACTCATTATGCCAAATAAAAAACTATTGAAAGCAAAGCAAGAAAGAAGGGATCCCCGATGATAACAGAGGTGACGTTGTCCTCGAGAAGTTACTACAGCTTCTTCTGTCGACCGGTCAAACCTCCATAACTAAGCCAGCAGAGACTCATATAACTAAGCATAAGAATGTCAGTTATTATTCGACCTAAAGACAGACTGTACTTAAAAAAAATTATATTATCCAGAGAATTTCTGAAATGTTGTCTTATGTAAAACAAGATTGTAAATACCCTTGTAGCATCAACTTATTTTTAGTAGCTTGTCTCAGTTTAGAACTTGTTCATACACAGAACATGCTCTTGCCCATCCAATGATATAGGAGACATAAACAACATATCTGCATGATTTTTATGTTGAACAAATTACACAAATAAGGGGAGTTGGTAATAGAAGCCTATCACTTTTGTTAGTTTGCCATCCATCGTTTCTCTTGTTTAATATCTATGTAAAACATGTATCAAGCCCTGCGGTGTCCTTTATTTCGAGTTCAATGGGAACAATTTATTTACGTGACATATAATTGATATTTATGATGGTAAGTGATAAAATGTCTATATACTAGTAGTTAATTTAAATATCGAACTAGAACCAGAGAAGGAGATTCCCCTTGTTCATTTAGCAGAAATTTTAATAAATGCTCCTTCAAACAAAAACGTGTCTGCTAACAAAGGATTATTTATACCATTGGAAGACTAAGTTTCTAAATACTACATAAATGTGGTAAAGGAAGAATCTAGAGCACCTCAAGCATCTTTATTATTGCCTTAATTGAGTGCATTGTATTTTAACAAGTGTTGAAAAGTAATGCGTTTTGATGCTATTGATTTTGGCAAATTTTTGTGATTTTGATTTTTTTTAAAGTTCTTTTGGGTTTTATGGTATCAACAATATCTATTATAAACGTGCAGGATACATGTTACCCAGACAGGCCTCTGCTCAAGAACGTTCAAGAAATTTTGATCATATAAACTAAATCTTCCTATGTTTATAAACTGCACTGCAAAATTAAACAGAAGATTCGCTTACATTGTAAACATAACTGGAAAATTACGTCATCATGACATGGTGTTTACACAAAATATACCAGATGCATTTCTGAATTGCAAGTACACCAAGAAACATCAGAGATACCCAAGCTTTGACAAATTGATTGAAAAAACGTGTATTCTAAATTGGTATAGAAAAAGATCCTATTGTTTTCCACCTGTAAACCGACCACCAGTTTAGTACACAAAATGACTTTAAATGACAGCAACCCTAGGGATCGCATTCAAGAAGTTTAAAATGTTTGGTCTCCGAATGAATTCCTCCAGTATATTCGTTTTTCTGCTCCAAATTTATTTAAAGTGAATTCTGCCTTTCAAAACGTCTTTTATTTACATACCAGTACTTACACATGTACACTAACGCATTATACATCTTTTGTACGTGAATATTTCACATTCATTGTAAACTGAAATCAATCATTTGAAAGTATTACAATTAATTATGCAGACCTAGTGAAACGTATTTGAATCAAAAGTGTTTCATATTGTTGAAAGGAATGATATATAACTTTTGTCCTTTTAGTCATAGGTTCGCTGGAGTTGAGAAGTATGAAATATACATGTAATATGTCCTTCATTAAATATAATCTATCAAAAAAAAATTTGAATGATACTAAAAATTTTATAATTTTATTCAAATTGCATTAAAAACAGGAAAATAGCCTCCGTAAAAAATTAGTGCATTCATATATTATATGCATCTTCTAAATTCAATTGTATAACCCAATGGGTACACTTAAGCATTGTGGAATATAAAACAAGCATCATATACAGTATTTCAATTGTTTACAAAATCCGATCAATAATATTCCGTGTATATGCATACAAAAGAAAACATCACAAATATGTTATATTTTTAAGTATATCTAGCATTTCATATACGGTTGTATATGTGGCATATATGCTGGCTCGCTGAGCAAGATAATGGACGTCGACCTGTCGATGATATATTTGACCATGACATTTTACGTCACACATACGCTCGTACATGTAGGGGGATCAGCTATATCTTAACAATATTAATAGCAAACATTTACAAGAATATAATTATATAATAGTGTTGCATTATGCATGTACTATGCCTAAATAGTAGGCAGGGTTTGACACATGGTGCACGAGCCGGAGGCGAGTGCACTATGTGTCAAACCCTGCCTACTATTTAGGCATAGTACATGCATAATGCAACACTATTGTTATTATCATGCTGACTGTTGTAATTATTTATGCGGCAATCCATTTGAATTTTTCCTGAAAATATCGGTGCTAACACAGCGCACTTGCAAGAAGTCATTCAAAATCTTCATGCTAAAATTGGTTGCATGCTTAGTTATTTTGGTTACTATTATTTGCTCTAAATAAGTCAGGGTTTTCTGCCCCAAAGCAACTCATCTTTATTTTCTGTTTTGTTAGTAAGACTTAATATTTGTTTGCAGACGTCGATTCTCATTGATAATTAGGTCTTTCCACCTTTCTGTGGAAAGACCTATTGATTTCCTTCTGTTTCTTCTTTTTTAGTATTTTTCCGCCGTGTGATTTTTTGTTTCAAGATTTGTCGAAAAGATTTACAGTCCATAAGAATGTACTCCGTAAAAGATTATTGCAGTTCACCCTGCGTAAATGAACCTTGAGCCCTTTAGAAGTTATTGCCCCTTTCACAAGAAACGATTGTTATCGCTACTCCTCAGAAACCATAAACCGCAGAGGTATGAAACCTTCACTAATGTCTTCGACTAATTAAGGGGACTCTTCAATCTATTCATTGTGAAAGCATTCTCTAACCCCTTCAATGAGTTATTCCCCCTGAAACTTTTTAAATTTAACAAATAATTAAAAATTTTCAAAACAACAAGTCGTAGAGACATGAGACCAACTGCGTAAGATTCATTAACCTTTGACCTTAAAATTCATGTAAAGGTCAACGGTCAAGGTCATTCCAAAAATGAGAAATTTAGCTCTTTTTATATCTCTTTTGTCTTTTAACATATATTTAATTTCTGTGCATCATTAATATGTACTCTTGAAACTGTTTCAAAGATTTCATTCTTGTCCCATAAGATTAACCCCTTTAAAAGTTATTGCCCCTTGTGCAAAAAACCTTGTTATCGCTACTCCTCCGAAACCATAGACCGTAGAGACACCAAACCTTCACTAATGTCTTAAGGGTCTTTATGCCTAACTTCATTGTATAAGTGCGAAAGGATCTGATGACCCCTTATACGAGTTATTGCCCTTTATATCTTTGTACTTACTATAAAACCTTATAATTTGAAAAGTATAGGTCGTAGAGGCATGGGGTCAATTGCATTGTGACTCTTGACCTTTGACCTTGAAGATTTTTTTCAAGGTCAAAGGTCAAGGTCATTTCAATTTTTTAAAAATATTTTCATTTTTTTTAAATTTATCCTTTCAAGACAATTTTGTTTTCTTATTTTTGAAATTTAATTTTAATGAGTCAGATATAAAACAAACCTGAAATTCAAAGAAGGTGGAAAGACCTCTTATTGTTCTTTGAACAATAAGTCTCCTAGTTGTCTTTAACATCCTTCAATCAAGCGTCATATAAAAAAGCGTTTTAATGACCCTACGAAATCAGTTCATCTAACGATCTGTATGTAATTAGTTTGAAACTTTGTTGTACATATTAATCTAAGGTTCCTTGGAATAATATAACTGTTTTCAAATAAAATTTGTCCATTTTCTCCTTCTTGTGTCAATTGTATAAATTAAGTTTATATATTTTATAAAATTTTACCTATAAGTGATCGTCTCTGTGGCGTAATCGATAAGGCATCGGACTGACAATTTCAAGGTCCTGAGTTCGATCCCCGGCGTGTGCACTGAAGAATTTTATTCTGCACTATTTCGGCATAGTATGTTTACGCTATATAAATCCTTAGACCACTATGCGAGAATAGTAGGGTATGGGTTATAGAGAGACAAACTGACAGAGAGCATAATAATTAACATTTATTTTCTCTCATTCTTAGTAATAAAATTTGATTGAATAAATATCTAATGGAATAAATATTCCCTATGATATTAATATTCCCTACGTCAGTGTTTATTGGGATTTTCATTTTTTAGTTTAAATCTTAAGTTCTGCGTATCTAGTTATAATATACAATGAAGCCCACAAGCAAAACATTACACTCTTTAAAAGAAAAAGAACGGAGGATCTACAAAAAACAAAATGAACGTTTGAAACAAAACAAAATGTTGAACACTGAAAATAATGACCCATACAGATGACAATATGTTATTGAGAGTTACGCCTTCGTCCAAGTTTCTGGCTGGTCCTCCATTTCTCTGTGTCTTTCTACATGTCGATTCACGTGCACAATTTCCCATTTCTTCATCCACGGCCCTTGAATGGTCGTATCAAACTCATCAATTTCTTCCTGTAAAAAGTAAAAATTAACGATGAAACATGTATTCTGTTTCAGTTTATTTCAACGCCTTCTATCTGGAGAATCAAATCAAAGGTACAATGCAAGTCAAGAAAAGCTAATTTCTTCATTTAAGAACAAAGTGGTTTTTTAAGAGCCAAATTTAGTTAACGTCGAGTTCATGTTCTTCACCTTGCCAGTCATTGCAGACGTTTGTTTATCATGTCTGTTTATGGCGTCGAATGCCTCCCAGTCAATCTTCATATTGGGATCTTTGGAAGACCTCATTAAAATTCCCTCTTTCAGTCCATAGAAACCCACAGGCTCACTTGGCCTCTGCCATCGAAGGTCTAAACTCCAACGAATCGACTTTGATAGATTTGGTAAACTTGTAAGAAGAAAATAAATAGAAAATCATCTTCGCTATTGAAGCTGAAAAGAATATTTTTGTAGCTGTAGCATTGTAGCTTTTGGTTGAGAAAATTCGGAGAGAGAAACCAGAGATCCAATAATTCAAGCTTTGTATAGGCCTAATCTTCAATTTACGGCAACGACTTTGGGTAACATGCCGAGAAAATGAAAATAAAAAATGAAGGTTCAAATATCTTTATCTTCCATAATGAAAACAATTTTTATTTTAAAAAAGAATTATTTAAGGTGTCACTGTCTTTTCTTGGGTATGCTTAGTCCACCAGTTTTATTGATCTTTCTGCTTCATGTATCCTGCTTCAAAATTGCACAATATTGGCATGCTGATATGAAAATCTGGCCCCAAATTTTATCACTGTGTAACTAAAGAATTTTGATATTTAAATTCCCTAATGTTTACGAGGCTGAACCATCCTTGAAATGCATATTTCAAATTGTATCATATCTTAAATAACTTTAAACAATATAACAATATAAACACATTTTCACCAGATTGAAAAGGGCAGTTGCATTGAAATCAAATAGTTTCTATGTATCTTGTCGACTTCATTGCATTTAAATACCTTAAATCATTGAAAGAATGTCTTATTACCTCCGATGTGGCACCAAGTTGTTGAACAATAACATGCCACCATAATTTATAGGACATATCTTGAAATCCTTTTCAGTGTCAATATCTGTTTAAAAAACACATCTAACTTTTATTCTTACATGGTACCACAAGTTCCTCGAGACTTTTTAAGACAATAATTATTTTTAAATAGACTCTACTAATATTTTCAACTTAATTTTAATTTAATTTTTCAATTTTAAACTTTTTTTTAAAATATTGAAATTGGTTTAAGGCAAACACTAAACGCAAACGAACGCACCTAATTTTTTCCTCATTTCCTCCTCCTCCAGCATCACATACCACGTGCCACCATGGCAACACTGATGTGTACCCACCCTTCCGGTCTTGTGGCCTTTTACTGCTAACTGCAATATATTCCGTAGATTATGTTTTATATTATAGTTTTTTTAAAACACATTTTATTCTTATAAATCTAATAAAACATGTATTAATTAAGGAAAGAAAACAAAATATTATATTTATCTTTTTATATTTACATCCGCTGAATATTTTCTCCTTTATTTCCTAAGAAAACCCATTGCGTTATTCACTGCATGAACTACATTACGCATGTCGCCTGTACAGATTTCTTGATCAGAGGCTGTTCCATCAATGAAACGTATTAAGACATTCGCATCATTAATACAATAATTAATCTTTTTAATTCTACTTTAATGATTATTTAAACAGATATAAATATAAACAATAAAAAGTCTTTCTTTGTTGTTATTACTGGAATTAATGGTCGCAGCTATTGCAGAAAAAATTTACATTACCCGCTTATGCGGGTTATGTATTTTTTCTGCAACAGCTGCTTCCGTTAATTCCAGTAATAACAAACAAAGAAAGCATTTTATTGTTTAAATAAGCATGTCTTCACACGGGGTAACATAAAATCATTTTTTACGCAGTCTTGTAGGATGTATATCTTGCAATGTTTTATTTTCTTAAAAAGTCTATCGATGTCTGCACGAGAGCCATTTTTAATATATATTGCAACTGTATGTAGTCTGTATCAATAATTTACCTGCAGACAACCATTGACTTCGTTAGCATCTAGTAATGGGATCCAAGCAGTCGGTTGTAGTACCTTGTAAGAGTTGTTGTCCAAGTACCCAACATCTTAAAATGTAGAACAAGACATTACTAATCAGCTTCACTTTAAATTATGCCAAGAGTGAGAGAGATTGGGAGGGAGAGAGGAAGTTTTAAGTTAGTACCTTGATGCCAAGGCACAGTTGTGGCCTCATTCTGTGGTGTTTTAGTTCTGAGGTTCCACACAGGGTGACCCATTATATCCGGTCCAATCAGCTGTTCTATTACATTTAGCATTCTGTCATTTGACCAAATGTCCCGCAGTGCCTTAAATATAATATAAAAGACAAACATATTTGAGGTTAAAATATATTTCAGGTTTTTAAAAAAAATTTTACTATTAGAATAAATATAAAATTATCTTACCTGCGGCATTGAACCTATTTTATGTAGCATGATGTTTGCTCCTGGGCATTCTTTCTCAATCTCGGTAAGTCTTTCGAAAAGCCCATATTCTTTGTACAGCTCTGTAATGGAAAATACATGGTTTTTTTTTTAAACTACCAATATGTTTATTTATGTGAATATACACTATCATGTTAATAGTGTAGTTACGGGCAGATGCACGGATAAATAGGGAGTTGACATCAGATTCATACAAAAATACGCCCCACCATATGGCATGCCTCAATAAAATTGTGTGCTAAAACTTCAAGCATCTGCGGTAAGTAGTTGCTAAGAAAAACTGAGACGAAAATGTTATGTGTGGTACCGAAAGACGCATAGATCAACAGGAAGTTTATATCAGATTTGTATAAAAAGGAATCCCACCGTATGGCATGCCTCAGAAAAGAATGTGCTAAAATTTCAAGCATCTAATATGAGTAGTTGCTGAGAAAACTACGACGAAAATTTGTTATGTATGGTATGGACAAACGCACGGATCAACAGGAAGTTGAAATCGGAATTGAACACAAATTAATCCCTTCAAATGGCGTGCCTCCTCAAAAGATGTGCTAAAATTTCAAGCATCTGCAATGAGTAGTTGTTAAGAAAACTGCGACCAAAGATTGCTACGGACAGACACACAAGAGTCAAACAGTATATCCTTCTCTCTTCGGAAGGGGGGGGGGGGGATAAAAATGTTACCGTTATTTTTTTCTTCTTTTAGATTGCTTAGATCAGGACTGAAAATAAGCTTATTTAAACATGTTTCCTATTAAATAAATTTCTGGTCCAATTTTTATCACTACCCTCTGATTTATATACATGTATCTTAACCATTTATGCTACAGTGAAATACATTTCCTCAATCAAAGATAAACTAAGATGAATCCTCACTTGTGATTTTTCCCGCGTTATACAGCTTGAGAACCAAGTCATCAACCAGCAATTTGATGGCATCTCGGCACGCATTCAGTTCCTCTGGTCGGAAAAACTCATCAACTATCAGATAACCCTAAGAATAAAAAAACGCTTTTCAAATTTTCATAAATATCTAAATGTCTAAATGATTCCAGACTTCTGAAAAAAGTTATAGTCATTGGTTTTAAAATGCAGTTTATTTCCATATACGAGTATGCGCATGTACATGTATATGTATTAATTATATGAAAATTAATGCAAGAGGCTACGTGCCTTCCTTGGAATAATTTGTTTGATAAAGTGCAGTTTATCTTAAGTCTGACATGAAATGCGGTTTATCATAAGATTTGAGACAGGTGGACCTGCTTGAAAAAGACAGACATTATCATATAGAATGAAGGGCACTTGTGCTGATATGATTGAACAAATATTCAAGGTTCTCAGAGATTTTAACACAAAGACTCAAGTAGTTTGTCATGAAATTCTAAATCTAATCTTATTCATTTATTGATATGATCTGTAACTCTAAGTATATGTTTAATACCACTAGTTCTTGATACTTTTATCTGAAATGTATAATGAAATAGTGAAAGGGAAATAAAATAAGAATAATACATTTATAATACTGTGTCATTTATAACTAAACCAATATTCAGAAATCAATTCAATAAAAATAGACTTCATGCAATATGTGTGGATGCCTCCAAAAATATTTACCTTGGAAGTCATTTTATCAATAAAAAAAATTAAAAATATGATTTTAGTAAACCAACATGGATGAACAGAATTTTTATGGAAATATACTAGATTTTTCTGATGAAATTTTGAGGCATGAACTACATAAAACTAACCATTGAAACAGAAAAAAAATGCCTTCAGTCTGTACACTGGATAAAAATGCTGCTTTTGTTTCAGCATCATGGTTATACATTGTATGGTTGTGGGAACAGAGATAGGATCCACAATAATTATGAACAGATAATTAAAATATTACTCATTTATAGCCATGTTTATTTGAGATCTTTTTTGCTTTATTTTGTGAGCCTTAAATGTTATGTCATTACATTATTTATTTGACCTTATCATGTATATCCATTCATCTATTAATATTATTTTATTTATGAATTGCTGGTTCATTTATTGTTGGTGAAGGCAAACACATTATCTTGCTTGAAGCAAAAAATACAAAACAGACCTCTCTGAAAAAGTGTTGGACATCTTCTTTAGACAGCTGTCCTGGTTTCTTTTCCTTTGGCTGCTCTGGCATGGCATTAATGTCAAAAAGCTCAGGGTGAGCATCATTAGTGGAGCCTGGGAACTTCTCCATGGCACAGCCTAATGTTAGGTATTTTATATTGCCAAAAATTTAATACTTCAAAATCTATAAAGAATTTTATAAATTGTCAAAATTGTATGCAAGTTACATGATAACATTGTAAATTTGAAAAAAAAATGTTGAATTTTATTGCTACATGTTTGTCGATTTGTTGCTATCAGGAAAGTAGGAAAATTATCTCTATGAGTCTTCTTTCTCTATCTCCCCCCCCCCTCTCTCTCTCTTACAAATAAAATATGAATGGCCATTCTAACACCACC
>PRKT01000170.1:83326-102827 GCA_003671525.1 Saccostrea glomerata | reverse complement strand
CCCCCCCCCCCCCCCCCCAAAAAAAAAAATTTGTGTTGTCAGTACTATGCATTACACCCGTGAATCCTTTCTTCGTTAAATTCTATATTGAATTTTTATTCAGGTATGATAAAGTAAAACATATCTTAATAGGCATCATGCCAGACATAATCTATTTCAAGGGGCTGGGTGGTTGTGGCTATTTTAAAATTTTTTTGATCTCATTTAGAAAAAGAGCTCAATATAAAGATATAAAATAATCAAATTTTAAAACTAAAATTTATGAATTTTTTCTTTGCCATATGATGTTGACAGCTTAAGATATCATATCCCAAAATTTAACTGAGTCATTATATCTGGTGGTTAAAAAAATAATTTGTTGACCCCCTAGCCTCCTTAAGAAATAAAGTCCGCGCTTTCGTGAATGTTTCAGAATAACCTCCTCGGTCTCGAAATGTTGTTTGGAAGATGCGTTTGCCAAGGCTTTTATCTTTCAAACAACATTTCGAGACCGAGGAGGTTATTCTGCATCATTCACGACAACAAGGACCTTATTTCTATTGTACTACGTTGTTCTAAAATACAACTGATCGTTTCTCTACAGAAAAACGAATTCTCTACAGAGAAAGGAAATAGGTCATCATTGTGAATTGAATGCAGACGATTTGTACTTTCGCCTTTTATTATGAATCTGTTTGTAAATAGCTTATACAGATTAATCTTTTAGAATATACAATAACTTTTCAGTTTCCTATTTTACCACTTTATCACTAAAATCACGGAGTTTTAAATGTGGCGTAGGGAGGTCCGTGAAACAGCCCTGCTTAGCTTTAGAAACCTACATTCATCAGCTACTTTCTGCAATATTGCAAAAGAAGACACATCGATGTGATCTAAATATGTATTTCATTCTTAAGTCAAATGTATATACATTTCAACTGGACAGGTTTGATACGTGTTTCTGATCTGATAATTATTTTAATGACGTTCGTGATTTATTGGAGAATAATGTCCGCGGCATTTCTTTGATCTCGGCAATAATCGTAGTAGAATAACAATTAGATTATTCGTTTGTGTTTTGAAATATTATGTATGACAACTATGTTAATCAATTCATTTACTTATATAAAGGGAAACTCGTAAGTTGCTCGAACTTGTTTACAATTCTACGTATTATTTTAAAATATGTTTAAAACAAACTAATGTATTTGAAAAGAAATCTTATTCTTGCACATACGCTTCTTTTTTTTTTAAATGCATTATATTTACATTTCCAATGTCTTTGTTCGAGATAAAATTACAAAAAGTCAATGTATACTTTATTTCTCCATCAATGTACTGGTTCATCGATAGGCGCGGTTTAACAAAAATCACGTGCAGGGCGGGACGATTAAAGACAAGAAGCAGGGCTTCTAGCACTTGAATTGGCTGAATCAATACCATGTAATAAATATAAGGAATAACTGTCTTATTTTTCGATTTCATGACGATGATCAATCGATTGGCTTGCGTGATAATTTTATGCATTCAGCGTTTATGCAAATTATCACGCAAGCCAATCGACTGATCACATCATGAAATCGAAAAAAAAGACAGTTATTCCTTAATTACTGGAGCTTTTTATTTTCCAGATTTTCAGACATTGGTCCACAGACCCGTGGCTGTACATTATTCCTCAATAAATAATATTGAACTGCGTATTATGAATATCCATAAATCGTTTGGAAAAGGTTACGAACATTAAACAACTTAGTTGGTCAATTAATTAAGGTGATGACATCATCGTAAGATCAATTGACGTTTATAACGTAAAAAATATCTTATCTACGCCAAAACAGACCCTTAAATCCATTGGAAGTCTTTGGTATTATTTAGAAACAGCCATCTATCCACTCTTAACCACTGACCATCTAAACACACCGAAGTAGTTTGGTCAATTTTTGTACGTTGTCGATATAAGTACAGGATCTGACATGCAATACTTTACATTTTTTTAAATTAACGAACCATTAGGCTTTGTTTACTCTCTTTAATTTCAGTATTCAATCAAATAGATTTTTTTGTCTTTTTTCAATAACTACATATATTCTTTCCAAGCTTGATCCGTGTGTTTGTTTGAGTGAACTAGTTCCCACTTCCGAATCCAGGGACCAGATATAGTGGTGTCGAATTCATCATCCTTCCTCTACAATCATCAAATAAAAATTTAAAATCTTTAAGTTTCAAAAAAAGAATCATTCCTTTTTAAAGTATCTACACGTATTTTGTAAATAAAATTATTAACTGAGTCTCATGAAATAAAGGTGCTGGACAATCAATAGCTGAAACAAAATTATTTTATTGACGAAAAAAAAGATTTACTTTAACAATTTTATTTTAAATTAAGTGAACTTACGTCTACAATGCTGCCATCCTTGTTCCGCAAAAGTTTCAATCTTTCCACTGAATTGAACATGCTCCAGTCAATTTTCATTTCCGGGTCCTTGGATGATCGTAGTATGACGTCATCCTTCAGACCATGCATGCCATTCGGAAGACCTGTTTTCTTGAATCGGAAATCAACGCTCCATCGAATTCCGTTGGAATAATTTTCGAGACTATGTAGGATAAATTGATTAGGTCTTTTAGGTATATTTCACTTAGTTAATTTCCCCATATTTAATAGTTCTCTGGAAAATCTGAACATACCTTCGATGTGGCAGGAAGTTACTGAAGACTAGTATTCCACCGTAAGGAACTGGACAGATTTTTGCGTTTTTTACGTCAACACCTATATAGAAAACAGGCATATTGTCGACTTTCTGTTGCGAAATCTCATAATCTGACTCTGATTTGCTTTCAATGACGAATAAAAAAATACAGTATATATGTAGTATGTAGTCCTTTCTTCAGCCTTTTAAATTTTTTTAAACGTAAAAAAAGTAAAAAATATTTCATCATACCGAGATTATTTTTCATTTCTTCTTCCGGTAAATTAATATACCACGTGTCACCAACACAACTATGATGGCGTCCAACTTTGCCTTTCAAATGGCCACGTGGAAGAATCTAAAATAATATTCGGGTATTTCAAATGACGCAAATGTATCCTAGGCTAACTAATTTGAAAAAAATACTGTTTCATTTCTTTGCTCTATTGTTTCATAAGCGAACAAAAGCAAGCGATTTAATTTATTTGATCACAGAATCATTAAGCTGTTTCCTCTCTAAAACATTTTCCAATCAATCATTCATTTTCCAAGACTCTGTATATGTTATTTACGCAATAGGAAGAAATCAATTGTGTACTACGGAGGTAATACCTGCATGCACCCATTTTGTTCATTAGCATCAACAAACGGAATCCACACTGTTACCACAAGAGTCTGATAAGCGTCAACACTCTGGTAGCCTAAATCTGGAATTTGGAATCAAGACATTATAAACATAATGATGTTATCTTTTAATATACAGTTTACTGCAAAGAAAGTTCAAAGTTATGAAAATCAGTGACATTAAAATCGTCACCTTGGTGCCATGGAACTGTTGCAGCTTCGGTTGTAGGTATCTTACAGCGCAGACTCCAGTCTGGCATTCCAGCTACATCCGGTCCAAGAATCTGCTCCATCAGGTTCAGTAACCTCTCATTACCCCAGATTTTCATGAAAGCCTGGGTATATTTTTTATATTTTTATTTACATTAAAAACACACTGAAGAGGATATACATTGATTTAAACTCCATTGAAAACATACCTCGGGAAGTTTTCCCGTCTTGTGAAGTAAAACATTTGCACCTGGAAATTCTTCGTCTAGCTTGGTAAGTCTTTCGAACACCCCACAGTCTTCATGCAAATCTAGAGAGAGAAGTGGGCGTTAACAAATAGAACGATATCCATTTTTTGTCAGAATTCAGGACTCCATGATTTGTTATGAAAATCACGTATGGTTCTTTTACAAATACTACATTGCTTTTATCAGGAAAAAGGGAATTTAGCAATTTTTCATTTAACTCACTTTTGATTTTGCCGCCTTTATATAGTTTCTGAGCTAACTCGTCCACCAGTTCATTAATAGCTTCCCGACAAGGATCAAGCTCCGAAGACGGATCAAAGAATTTATCCAGTTGAAAATAACCCTACAATTAGTGCACAATTGTAATTTTTAATGTACTCAAATCAAAGAGGACCCATGTAATAATAGGGACGTTCTGATGGGTAAAATGAAATAATTTTTGCAAAATAATTATATATATTTGCAATTTCGTATAACCGAACCCTCTTGATTGGAGTACAAGTAGTATCAACGTAATTTTTATTAATTAAGGTATCTTTTAAAGTGCTTATACTTACCTCTTCAAAGTACTGCTTGATAAGATTTTCGGGGACCTGGCCAGGTTTTAGTTCCTTGGGTTGGGGTAGCATTGCCCGGATGTCTACGATTTCTGGGTGTTCCTCGCCCGTATATCCGGGGGCCGCTTTCCGCGGATCCATTGCTGACCTCAATCTGAATATGCGTTGTGCAAATATAAATATGTACTTTGGAGTTATCTATGTTTAAGTTGAAGGACAATGAATTGGGCATAGAGTAAAACATGGTTATCTTCGGCCAACATTACTTTCTTCGTAGACTTGATCTCGTCTTCTGAAGATAAATTGTACTTACAGTATATAAATTATATCTTTAAAAAGTACACAAACATTATTACTTAAAAGGGATTTTATAAAAATATCAATGGTTTATGATTCTCGTTAAGTCGTCAACCTTGATCAACAAAAATACTTCATAATGTAAAAATCGTCATAAACTGATATTGTTCAAGAACTACCAGTAAGTGTTCATCCTTAATGCAAAGACCTTTATATCCAGCTTTATCACAATTTCAAACTTAAAAGATTGCTTTTTGGACCGATATCTTGGACATTATGTTGATAAAAGATTGTAAAAAGATCGTTAGTGATATCGTTTAAAGTGAACAACCGTATCATATAATTATTGTCGAAAACAGACCCAAATGAATCCAGCGAAACGTTTGTTGTAGATAAATGAGGGAACAGTTCTCGCCTCTCTTGGAAACGGTACAGTCCTCCCCTCTATTAGAAATTTGAACTTTTCCCTCCTTTTGGAAGGATTTTACTGCTGAAATCGCACCGATAAAGCACGGGCACACTTATTACAACTTTAGAGAATCATCGACATCTTTATTGTTTTTAAAATTTCCATTTTCAAAAAGTTAAAATTTTCATCTTCTTGAGCTAAATGTATTCTTTCCAAGCTTGATCCGTGTGTTTGTTTGAGTGGACAAGTTCCCACTTTCGAATCCATGGACCAGAAATAATGGTGTCGAATTCATCATTCTTCCTCTACAATAACAGAATATTCAAATATCTATCCAACAAATCCCTTTCTAAGCATTGTAAAATACGCAGATTAATTTTTAGTAATAACGCTTACCTTCTAAACAAAATATGAATGATAATACTAGCAATTACCGGTACTTTGTATCTCAGCTAAATAACTTTTATATTTAAAACAGATCTACTTTTTCCAGCAGAAACTCTAAGTAATCTTTATCCCTTTTTCCCCGACTTCTGTTTTTGGTCTCTAACTTCAAAATCGGTTCCAGTTGAATACACTGCAAGTTCAATTTAAGAATATCAATTAGATAGGAAACAGCAAATGAAAATTATTCATAGTAAGTTAACTCTTACGTCTACAATGCTGCCATCCTTGTTTCGCAAAATTTTCAATCTTTCCACTGAGTTGAACATGCTCCAATCAATTTTCATTTCCGGGTCCTTGGATGATCGTAGTATGACGTCATCCTTCAGACCGTGCATGCCATTTGGAAGACCTGTTTTCTTAAATCGGAAATCAACGCTCCATCGAATTCCGTTGGAATAATTTTCGAGACTATGGAATGAATTTAATTGATTTATTTTCTCTAATGCGAGTGGTCATATTGAAGCGCTAGCAATATGGAAAATCTAAACATACCTTCGATGTGGCAGGAAGTTACTGAAGACTAGTATTCCACCATAAGGAACAGGACAGATTTTTGCGTTTTTGACATCAGCATCTGTTGCAAACATAAAATATTATCCTATTGCAATTAAAAAAAAAACAATTTTACTTTATATCTTGAATTTCAGCATATTTTTTCTTATTTCATTTGCCCTTTTTTATTTAAAGACTGGATTTACATTTTGTTTCATCATACCGAGATTATTTTTTATTTCCTCCTCTGGTAAATTAATATACCACGTGTCACCAACACAGCTATAATGGCGTCCGACTTTCCCTTTCAAATGACCACGTGGAAGAATCTGAATTTATTGGAGAGAATTAATCCTAAATGGCATAACCTTCTTGATGTCGTAGAACTTTTAACAATACTTTGGTTTACGAGTGAACAAAAGGCAAAACAACTGGTTCCAGGATCATGAAACATCTGATGTTAGAATCTATATATATTGTTCTGCAAATCAATACGATCGAGTCAAACAGTCCATATTCTAAATGGTTTTTTTTTTCTAAATCGTTGAACTGCTGTGATCTACAGAATTAGTTTTAGCTCACAGTTTATGAATTTAGTACAGATGATTTAAATTTCGACAATCTAAATCTCTTTCATGATCCAAGGGCTGGAAATGATCCTAAGCCCTTATATCAATTTACATTAAAACAGATGAAGAATGGAAGATATTGAACTGGATATTGCACCTTATTTATTAAGATAGAATGTTATTCAGGGTTTGTGTGAATTCATTTTAATAATAATAGAGCTTAGAATAATACCTGCATGCACCCGTTTTGTTCATTAGCATCAACAAATGGAATCCATGCCGTCACCACATGAGTCTGATAAGCGTCAACACTCTGGTAGCCTGAATCTGAAATAGATATAGTATCGACTTAGTCTTTAATGTTTATTTAGAATCTACATCTTACTCAAAGAATTAAAACATAAAAACTTTTAAATGACATTAAAATCGTCACCCTGGTGCCATGGAACCGTTGCAGCTTCGGTCGTAGGTATCTTACAGCGCAGACTCCAGCTTGGCATTCCAGCAATATCCAGTCCAAGAATCTGCTCCATCAGGTTCAGTAACCTCTCATTACCCCAAATTTTCATGAAAGCCTGTGTGTGATTTACGATGGGATATTCATACATGGCATGTAAATCGTACATTCATACACCATATGCACTTTCTGGATGCATTTTCAAAAATGATAGTACCTCTGGTAGCTTTCCGGTCTTGTGGAGTAATACATTTGCACCTGGAAATTCTTCGTCCAGCTTGGTAAGTCTTTGGATGAGCCCTAACTCTTCATGCAAGTCTACATATTTGAAAGTAAAATAATTCGTGCGCCTGCTAGATACCATAATATACAGTGGAAGGTCAATGTTCGTGGACATTTTGTGGGATTGTCATTTCGTGGGTAATAATGTGTTAAAATAATTGTAAATTTAAATTCGTGGGTGACGCACGAAATCTAAGAACATTGGTCCAAGAGGAACATCGATGATTCCACAATACAGTTACAATTTCGATCAACAACCAAAGGAGTATATCAACGACGTTCTATCTCCACTGAATTTAGGGAGGTAAATATTATAAGACATTAAATTTTTCTTTGTATTCAAAATGTATTTACTCACTTTTGATTTTGCCACCTTTATATAGTTTCTGAACTAACTCGTCCACCAGTTCATTTATAGCTTTCCGGCAAGGGTCAAGCTCCGTAGACGGATCAAAGAATTTGTCAAGTTGCAAATAACCCTACAATTTGTTCATACTGCTTGTACAGGTATTACACAAGAGCCACATTAGAATAGGAATATATCTTGGTAAGTTTTTGCTAGAATCCAAAGTAACTACCATTGTCCTTGATAAATTGGTATGTGAATGAAATACTTTTTTAAATCTATTAAAAGGTAGCAAATATACAATTTTGTAATAAACGTTTGTTTGGTTTTTGTTTAACGTCTCTCTCGAGATTTTTTTTATACTCGCCAATCAGGACCATTAAGCAGTGAGGTCGAATGATATACTTTTGAATCAATTGGCGTGCCACCCACCTCGATTCATACAATCTCATCCGGAATATGTCTCCAATCCCGCAGAGGGATTCGAAGCTGGGGCGTAAGGATCAACTTCTTACACCACGACACTATAGCAAATGCTCTGACCAATGCGCCACGCAGTGCTTATCAAACCGAATTCCCTTAAACTGTAAATGTACCATTCAAGTTTTGCTAACCTCTTCAAAGTACTGCTTGATGAGATTTTCGGGGACCTGGCCAGGCTTTAGTTCCTTCGGTTGGGGTGGCATTGCCCGGATGTCTACGATTTCTGGGTGTTCCTCGCCCGTATATCCAGTAGCCGCTTTCCGGGGATCCATTGTTGATCTGTTAAATCTGAATGTTGCAGATAAGTGTCTACTTTTAACGTTATGTGTTCATAAGTCAGGCATAGAGTAAAATATAGTTATCTTGTATCTATGACATGTTTGTTTTTTTTTTTTTAATGCGGGCACACGGGGAGAGAAGTAAAGCAATTTTAAAACCTACTGACACTTCATTTCATATATATCTGTTCATATCCTTTTACCCTATTATATGTATTAAATGTTATAATGTGAAGTTTTACTGCATTACTGTAGTAACTATAAAGATAATTGGACTTAAATATTTCACATTTGCAAGCTACATATGTAAATCTAAACATTTTCCTATGTGCGTTAATTTTTGTAAAATCTGTCCGCTTGTGGTCAGCCATGTTTCGTAAACTATTCCTGCAGATCGCACGCCAAATTCGCCTTTCTTCTTGTTCAGGATAATTCTATCAAAAGTGTCAGCTCAATTCAAAGAATTTATTCAAAATATTTGAATAAAAAAACACATAAACCAATGCAATGTTTTATCTGCCCTTTGCTAATAATACAGTTGGTAAACTAGAGGTACTGTGAGCACTGAGCTCACTAAATGATACCCCGCCTCCCATATGATTATAGATGCAAAATCCATGTTTGGCTACGGGAGATCCGAAAATAAATATCAGATCAAAAAGTAAAACTAGAGGTACTGTGAGCACTGAGCTCACTAAATGATAACCCCCGCCTCCCATATGATTATAGATGCAAAATCCATGTTTGGCTACGGGAGATCCGAAAATAAATATCAGATCAAAAAGTAAAACTAGAGGTACTGTGAGCAATGAGCTCACTAAATGATACCCCCCGCCTCCCATATGATTATAATGGAAAAGTCCATGTTTTGTTGTGGCCAGGGAACTCAAAATATGTGTCGGATCAAAAAGTAAAATAGGAGGTGCACAATGGCAATATGTAATAAAGATTCTGTGAAAGTTTTATTAAATTTCATTCAGTGGTATAAGAGGAGTTGCGGATAAGAGATGGGTACCCCAAAGCGTAACAGACGGACGGAAATACCGATTACTATATACCCTCCCACTTTTCAAGCGGGGATATAATAAGAGGTGCGCAATGGCATTATGTAATAATCACAACGACAATTAGATATTTCACATTTGCAAGCTACATATGTAAATCTAAACATTTTCCTATGTGCGTTAATTTTTGTAAAATCTGTCCGCTTGTGGTCAGCCATGTTTCGTAAACTATTCCTGCAGATCGCACGCCAAATTCGCCTTTCTTCTTGTTCAGGATAATTCTATCAAAAGTGTCAGCTCAATTCAAAGAATTTATTCAAAATATTTGAATAAAAAAACACATAAACCAATGCAATGTTTTATCTGCCCTTTGCTAATAATACAGTTGGTAAACTAGAGGTACTGTGAGCACTGAGCTCACTAAATGATACCCCGCCTCCCATATGATTATAGATGCAAAATCCATGTTTGGCTACGGGAGATCCGAAAATAAATATCAGATCAAAAAGTAAAACTAGAGGTACTGTGAGCAATGAGCTCACTAAATGATACCCCCCGCCTCCCATATGATTATAATGGAAAAGTCCATGTTTTGTTGTGGCCAGGGAACTCAAAATATGTGTCGGATCAAAAAGTAAAATAGGAGGTGCACAATGGCAATATGTAATAAAGATTCTGTGAAAGTTTTATTAAATTTCATTCAGTGGTATAAGAGGAGTTGCGGATAAGAGATGGGTACCCCAAAGCGTAACAGACGGACGGAAATACCGATTACTATATACCCTCCCACTTTTCAAGCGGGGATATAATAAGAGGTGCGCAATGGCATTATGTAATAATCACAACGACAATTACTGATTAAATACATGAATGAAAATAACATACCAATTAATATAGAAAACATATTATATGGTGTTGACTCACTAAGTCTGGATAAAAAATTTTCATTTTTTGATAAGGTACATACATGTACCTTTATAAGAACCTCTGAGAGGTTTTCATTGAAATTTTAGTTTATTATATTCTATGGGAAATATATTATTTTACTATATGTAAACTGCTCTGTTAGGGAATTCTTCCTACTCTGGGTCAACAACAATTGCTCAAACATATGTTCTTGTTGTTTTGTTTTTTTGTTTGGTTTGGTTTTTTTTCCCTTTTTGTTGATTATATTTTATTTATTATATAATTATTATTTTTCCTATCTATTTGTTAAATTATATTTTTTTTCTTATCATTTCTCTCTCTCTCTCTCTCTCACTCTCTCTCTCTCTCTCTCTGAATAAATTCCAAATATGTACCAATTTATAATCTACTCTTCATACATTTTTCAATGTTTACATGTACTTGTAATTGTACCTTGACCTATGGAGAGAACGATCATAGGCATGTATGCCTGCTGTTCAATCAATTTCTTTATATGAATAAATATATTTTAAACTAATCTGTGAAAGTATCAAATTTTATTCAGTGGTGTAAGGACGTTGCCGATAAGAGATGGGGCTTTCAAAATTATTGAAAGAATGGCAAGTCCATGTTTTGCCATGGGAAACCCGAAATTTGCGTTCGATAAAAAAAAGTAAAATGGGACATGCACAATGGCAATATGTAACAAACATTCTGTGAAATTTTCATTAAATTCCATTCAGTGGAGTTGTGGATAGGAGACGGGTACCCCAAAGCGAAACAGATGGAAGGAAGGACGTACATACAGACGGACGGACGTATGCCCGTCTCTTAACCGAAATTCCTCTTATACCACTGAATGAAATATAATGAGACTTTCAAAGATTCTTTATAACACAATGCGATTGTGTACCTTTTATTTAACTTTTTGATCTGCACAACACTTATTTCTGATCTACCAGAGCAAAACATGGACTTTGCCATTATTATTTTTTGCTTCATGAATTATCTGTTTAACATTGTCGGAAGCTAGTCGGAAAATAGCTCTTCAGAGCTAATGTTCTTTGTTGATGTACCCAACTTTAAATATTATCTTATCTTATCTTATCTTAACATTGGTATCTATCTTATCTTATCTTAACATTGGTATCTATAAGATAATGTGTTAAATCGCATAATAAAAACTTAAAGGTACTTGGACACAGATTTGAAGTTAATATTTTCTCATTTTTTCTGTATAATATCACGAATTATATATTTTAATAGAATTTCACACAAAAATTGATTAAAAATCGTATTCCATTTAAAAGTTATTAAAACTTTAAATTTTTTGGCGGGTTGGATTGACACATCCTTGCACTTTCACAAATTTTAACTCTTATTCTTAATCCTTAGGAAAAGTGGCAATTTTGATGTGTTTTAATGAGAAATATTAAAACTTTTATCAAGAAAATAATTTTATTCAGAGAAGAAATGTTAGAAAGCAAAACACCTTCACAAGTATCGCCATTCCGAACTAAGAGATGCGTGCAGAGTTTAGCAAATCGAGCACACTCGTGTTATGTACACAGTTTTTCTAAACAGGGCTCGAGATCTGTTATTGTTTATATTTAGAATTCACCGGGTGCGTTCAATCGTCACAGTCTGCTTACCACAACTGCACGGACTGACAATATATTGTGTGTTTGTTTTGCTTTCGAACGTGTCTACTCTGAATTTTCTGGATTATAGTATTAATATTTTTCATTTATACACAACGAGATTGCCACTTTTCCGAAGGATTAAGAATAAAATTAAATTTGTGAGAGTGCAAGGATATGTCAATCAAACCCGCCGAAAAATTTGAAATTTCAATATCTTTTAAACGAAATAAGATTTTAAATTAATTTTTGTGTGAAATGCTATTAAAATATATAAGTCGTAATATTATAGAGAAAATAATAGCTTCAAATCTGTGTTCAAGTACCTTTAAGTTTAAATTTGCACAATAAAGTTTATTTTGGTATGAATCATCAATTTTAACTAAGAATAAAACATAATTTATCATATTAAAAAAAAATCACAATCGTAAAAGTGTTCATGTTTTTCAGAATGAAAAAGGGATAGAAAATAAAACCCTCTAGAAACCCTGTTACTACATAATGTTTGATGCTACAAATCACTAGTTGCACACGCTGCATATCACTAGAATGCACTAAACAAATTATTCAAAACACCTGTACTTTCAGAAAGGAAAACTAGTAATAAATAAAACTCTAGAAAAAGCATCTCTTTTATTAACTATAAAGTGGACATTTGACAATTACGGAAAATCACTTTTTTGAAAGAACTACAGAGAAATAATAAAACTATAGAAGATGCATCTCTTTTACAACGTAGACATTTTACAATTACGGAAAATAACTTTTTATAAAGTTAAAACTAGAGAAAAAATTAAACTCTAAAAAAGGAAAAGGAAAAACTAGAGAGAAAAAAAAAATAAAACTCTAGAAAATGCATCATTTTAACAAAGTGGACATTTTTTAAAAAACTAATTTTTTTTAGAAAAGAAACTAAAGAAAGAAAAAAAATCTAGAAAATGTATCTTTAATAAAGTGGACAGCTTAAAACTACGGTAAATCACATTTTAGAAAAACTAGAGAAAAAAATAAAACTCTAGTAATGTATCTCTTTTACAAAGTGGACATTTTAAATTATGGTAAATCATATTTTAGAAAGAAAAACTAGAGAGAGAGAAAAAAAAATCTAGAACTATAACGGACTTCATAGATGTAACATATTTCTTTGTTCTTTCAAAATGTTAAAATGTACAGATTTGCCATGATACTAATTCTAAATAGTCTAATAATTATATGAAGAAAAAGATACAGTAAAATATAAGTATTCACTCCATTACTTTTAAACAAAACATTAACAACAACATACTATGCATGAAACTCAGTCGAGCATGCGCTGGACGCCGTATTTTATTGAAAATGCCAACAAAACAAATCAATATAAATGTACAAACATCACATATATAATAAATGAAGTCCTAACCTACAAAAAAAAACGGCTGCATATATTATAATTAAATAAATTCTTTTGAAAAGCATCAGGGCCGGCCAGGAAAAACTAGAGATAAAATAATTTTAAAAACTCTAGAAACCTGTGTCCGTTGCCAAGTGCCGCTGGATGCAAAAATTCGTTGTGACGGACCTCACAACCTACATCTAAACCTAAAAAAAAAATTACAATCTTTTTAACTTATATCTCAAAAATATGAAAACTTTGATGTTACCCGCTTAAGTCGGCGGCTAGAAGTAAACAACCTATAAAATTCAGTTCTCTACTACACATAAAAATCATTTTCTATTGGTCACTGCCTGACCAATCCACATTACATGCGTCTAAACATATTGTCATGAATACAACATTGTCCCGCTTTACTAACGAAACGCAGGAAAATATCATTATCTTAATCTTGATGGATGCAAGATAAAAAAAAACCCCAACTTATTATTCAAGACAATCTAAAAGTCAAGATGCTGCTGAGTTTAAAAAGCATAGAGATAAAAGTTCAAGTCTTCATCTAACATCGAGAGTCTTATCCTAGAAACGCATCTTAAAGATTTCACAGCATTAATGAGGAATACATAATAAATATTGTCTGTTTTTTGAGAAAAACTAAAACTGCAATTTCAAAATTGACATATATTGGATAACATTTAAAAAAGGTACATATAATGGATAACATTTAAAAAAGCAATATGTCAATCTTGTTACTTATTAATGGTAACAGGTTTTGATCAACATTATACAATCATTATGAAACTGCTACATTAAAAAAAGTTCTTATTTGCCAATGAATAATACAGATGTTATTATTAGATTTTAAAAGATTCAATCTCATCGTCTAGATTAATACTATCTTCATGACAAAGTGCTTCCTAGCATTTCACTACATTTATACCAATACATAATGAGGTAGAGGGAGGTATTTTATGTACCTTTATATACACATTCATTTTTAAAATATGAAAGTGAATAAGCATCTGAAGCAGTGATTTTAGGAGGCTAGGGGTCAACAAATTAACCACCAGATTTAACTTAATCTTTTAAATATGGAATCTTAAGCTGTCACCTATCATTTGGCAAAGAAAAATTTCATACATTTTAGTTTTAAAATTTGATCATTTTTGCATATCTTTCTATGGAACTTTTCTTTCAAAGGAGGTAAAATAGTCTGAAACTGGCCACACACCCACACACACCCACACCCATACCAGCCCCTTTAAATCTTTTTACAAGTTTACAAAATGGAGAGTTGATAATTGAAGGATTTTTCCTATTCATTCATATAATAGTATTTTCAATGTTTACATTGACCTAAGAATAAATTTGATTATTAAAAAAAACATTAGGTTTGTCTTGGGAGATATCTCCTGCCATCTCATTCCAATAAATATAAACTAAGGGGAAGAAAAAATGCCTTACTTGACCTAACAAAGAAAAGGGAAGGGCCAAAAAATGTAAAATAGAATTTTAAAAATAAATACATAAAAAAAATCACGAAAAAGATTAATAAAAATTAAAATATGTAACATCTAGAAAAATATATACTGTATATACAATACTGTATGATGGTGACTTCTCTTGTAAGAATAAGGATTTATGTCATTTCCGTATTCGAATAAACCTGGAGATATCTGCTGCCAACGTTTGCCTCTATATGTTAAAACGAGGAAGAGACCGATCAATACTATTCAAAATGCATCTTGAAAGGAAATATAAAACAATAGAAAAAACCTAATTGACTTACAAAAAAAAAACAATAGTTCCGCAAACCTCACAAAAAAGAGAATAGAAAGAAAATATTACTTTTTAAAAAGGATGGATACAATTTTTCTATTTTACCTCCTACAAAAAAAGATAAGAAAGAGACAGACAAGAGAATAGAGAAAACTATATTTCACCAATTTTAAAAAATAACAAAAGAGAAAAGAATAAATAATTACTAAAATAAAAAAGAAAATATCATCGAAAACATTAATGAGCGACTTTCCTTCAATTCAGAAAAAATTAAATTTGTTCAGTGTTTATAGCTATCAATCAACAAAATAATATGAATGTCATATTAAGAGGCTATAGCCTGGCAGATATCTCCGACAAACTTATTCCTCGGAATGAAAACAGGGAGGAATGAGACTGACAAGTCCTTTGTACTAAACATCCCTAAAGGAAAAACAGCAACTTACTATAAAAAAGAAAGTACATCTTCAGTTGACTTTTTACAATGTAATATGGAGACGAATAAATCAATTTGAAAGCATAGAATATCAAAGATGAATGTTAAAGACTTGGAGATATCAGATGTCATTGTTTTCCTCTGAATGTTGAAAAAAGAGGAAAAGTCTTATCTGTACTCTTAAAATCTTTCTTGAGAGGAAAAGTAAAACAATAGAAAAATGTCTTTAAAATACTTATGTAAACCTTATTTAAAAAGAGAAAGGAAAGTGAAGGATAAACTTAACTTTAATTAAAAAAAAAAGACAGATGGAATAAAAAAAACTTTTCTATTTCATCCAAAAAAAAAAAATAAGAGAAAGAGAGAAGAAAGATAGGATATATAACGTTAAAAAAGAAGGAAATACAGAAGGATAAAAAAAACTTTTCTATTTCATAAATTAAAAAAATAATAGAAAGAGAAAAAAAGATAGAATACCAAACAATAAAAAAGAAAGAAAGAAGGATTAAAAAATATTTTCTGTTATAAGATTGATAGCTTTTTGAAAAAAAAAATTATAATAGTACATGTATAATGGATAATTTCTGTGTGTATTCCAAGCTTGCAGTGTTTTACATATATTGGGGGAATTTATTTTTAAAATCAAACAGCAATTTACTATATAAAGGAAAGTACATTTTCAGTTGACTTTTTACAATGTAATATGGAGTCAAATAAATCAATTTGAAAGCATAAAATATCAAAATAGAATGTTAAAGACTTGGAGATATCAGATGTCATTGTTTTCCTCTGAATGTTGAAGTGAAGGATAAAGTTAACTTAAATAAAAAAAAAAAGAGACAGAAAATGGATAAAAAACTTTTCTATTTCATCCAAAAAAAAAAGAATAAGAGAAAGAGAGAAGAAAGATAGAATATATAACATTAAAAAAAAGAAAGACAGAAGAATAAAGAAAGCATTTCAATTAAAAAAAAAAGAAAATAAGAGAAAGACAGAAGAAAGATAGGATATATAACGTTAAAAAAGAAGGAAAGACATAAGGATAAAGAAAACTTTTCTATTTCATAAATTAAAAAAATGATAGAAAGAGAAAAAAATATAGAATACCTAACAATTAAAAAAAAAGGAAAGAAGGATAAAAAAAATATTTTCTGTTATAAGATTGATAGCTCTTTTTTTTTTTTAAATTATTATAATAGTATAATGGATAATTTCTGTGTGTATTCCAAGCTTGCAGTGTTTTACATATATTGGGGGAATTTATTTTTAAAATCAAGTAGCAAAATAAAAGAAATGCTCTTTAGATATTATTGACGATGCAGAAAAATAATTACAAGGAGAATATCGCCCAGTCCACAGGGGATGTTTGGACTTCTATGGCACCTGATCCCAGCTCTAATATTTCCAGAGGTCTATATTTTCTCTGCATTCCTTAATGGAATTTTTGTTTGCTGTTCGTTATCTTCTTATTTTGTAGCAAACAATTGGACACACAGAAATTATCCTTTATAAAATTGAACTAAAAAAAATTACCTAAAGTTTTTACCCTGGGTTAACTTTGATGAGGTAGGGCAACGTTTTTCTTTTAAAAGAATTCAGACTTCCTCGAGTTTATAGCTATCAATCAACAAAATAATATGAATGTCATATCAAGAGAGGCTATAGCCTGGCACATATCTCCTACAAACATTCCTCTGAGTGTAAACAGGGGGGATGTGACTGATCAGTCCTTTGTACTAAACATCCCTAAAAGAAAATCAGCAACTTACTATATAAAGGAAAGTACATTTTCAGTTGACTTTTTACAATGTAATATGGAGTCAAATAAATCAATTTGAAAGCATAAAATATCAAAATAGAATGTTAAAGACTTGGAGATATCAGATGTCATTGTTTTCCTCTGAATGTTGAAAAAAGAAGAAGAGTCTGATCTGTACTCTTAAAATCCTTCTTGAGAGGAAATGTAAAACAATAGAAAAAATGTCTTTAAAAATACTTATGTAAACCTTACTAAAAAGAGAAAGGAAAGTGAAGGATAAAGTTAACTTAAATTAAAAAAGAAGACAGATGGATAAAAAAAACTTTTCTATTTCATCAAAAAAAAAGAAGAGAAAGAGAGAAGAAAGATAGAATAAAAAAAAGAAAGACAGAAGAATAAAGAAAACATTTCAATTTCAAAAAAAGAAAATAAGAGAAAGACGGAAGAAAGATAGGATATATAACGTTAAAAAAGAAGGAAAGACAGAAGGATAAAGAAAACTATTCTATTTCATAAATTAAAAAAATAATAGAAAGAGAAAAATGATAGAATACCTAACAATTAAAGATTAAAGAAAGAAAGATTAAAAACTATTTTCCGTTATAAGATTAATAGCTTTAAAAAAAATAATAATAGTATAATGGATAATTTCTGTGTGTATTCCAAGCTTGCAGTGTTTTACATATATTGGGGGAATTTATTTTTAAAATCAAGTAGCAAAATAAAAGAAATGCTTTTTAGATATTATTGACGATGCAGAAAAATAATTACAAGGAGAATACCATCCAGTCCACAGGGGATGTTTGGACTTCTACGGCACCTGATCCCACCTTTAATATTTCCAGAGGTCTATATTTCCCTGCATTCCTTAATGGAATTTTTGTTTACTGTTCGTTATCTTCTTAATATTTTGTAGCAAACAATTGGATACACAGAAATTATCCTTTATAAAATTTAACTAAAAAAAATTACGTAAAGTGTTTTCCCTTGGTTAACTTTGATGAGGTAGGGCAACGTTTTTCTTTTAAAAGAATTCAAACTTCGAAGAGTTTATAGCTATCAATCAACAAAATAATATGAATGTCATATTAAGAGAGGCTATAGCCTGGCACATATCTCCTACAAACTTATTCCTCTGAATGTAAAAAGGGGGGAATGTGACTGATCAGTCCTTTGTTCTAAACATCCCTAAAGGAAAAACAGCAACTTACTATATAAAGGAAAGTACATTTTCAGTTGACTTTTTACAACGTAATATGGAGACAAATAAATCAATTTGAAAGCATAAAATATCAAAGATGAATGTTAAAGTCTTGGAGATATCAGAAGTCAATGTTTTCCTCTGAATGTTGAAAAAAGAAGAAGAGTCTGATCTGTACTCCTAAAATCCTTCTTGAGAGGAAATGTAAAACAATAGAAAAAATGTCTTTAAAAATACTTATGTAAACCTTACTAAAAAGAGAAAAAAAAGTGAAGGATAAAGTTAACTTAAATAAAAAAAAAAAGAGACAGAAAATGGATAAAAAACTTTTCTATTTCATCCAAAAAAAAAAGAATAAGAGAAAGAGAGAAGAAAGATAGAATATATAACATTAAAAAAAAGAAAGACAGAAGAATAAAGAAAGCATTTCAATTAAAAAAAAAAGAAAATAAGAGAAAGACAGAAGAAAGATAGGATATATAACGTTAAAAAAGAAGGAAAGACATAAGGATAAAGAAAACTTTTCTATTTCATAAATTAAAAAAATGATAGAAAGAGAAAAAAATATAGAATACCTAACAATTAAAAAAAAAGGAAAGAAGGATAAAAAAAATATTTTCTGTTATAAGATTGATAGCTCTTTTTTTTTTTTAAATTATTATAATAGTATAATGGATAATTTCTGTGTGTATTCCAAGCTTGCAGTGTTTTACATATATTGGGGGAATTTATTTTTAAAATCAAGTAGCAAAATAAAAGAAATGCTCTTTAGATATTATTGACGATGCAGAAAAATAATTACAAGGAGAATATCGCCCAGTCCACAGGGGATGTTTGGACTTCTATGGCACCTGATCCCAGCTCTAATATTTCCAGAGGTCTATATTTTCTCTGCATTCCTTAATGGAATTTTTGTTTGCTGTTCGTTATCTTCTTATTTTGTAGCAAACAATTGGACACACAGAAATTATCCTTTATAAAATTGAACTAAAAAAAATTACCTAAAGTTTTTACCCTGGGTTAACTTTGATGAGGT
>PRKT01000170.1:49893-70499 GCA_003671525.1 Saccostrea glomerata | reverse complement strand
GGGGGGGGGGGAGGGGGGGACTCCCAGAGTTATCTGACAAGGAAAAATACCTCATTAACTTCCAATTCTGGGATTTGCTTTACAGCAATAAAAAGTGAGGGCATCTGAACGAACATCTACTGTAGCAAAATACTATACTCAGAAAAAGTAATAACCACTCCCACCCTAGCCGTCCGCCACAGTTCTACTGGCCTAAACCTGCACCTACGCCAATCCGATTCAAATACAAGCTCTTTACAATAGCACAAAACGCACTTATTATTGTATAAATCTGTAATTTAAGCAGAGTGCCACAACCCTTCCCCCACACATCCTCACCGCGGGCCAGAGTTGTCCAGATGAGTTTTTTTTCTGTGCCCCGTTTCAAAAACGATATAACGTACATATGTGTCATAAACATCCCTAAAAATTGTAGAATTTTTAACTACCGACACGGGATCGGAAAAGGGTGAAATAATTCGTGGACTTGTGGCCTCTGACTCTCAGATAACATAAATAAAATTTATGGAAAATATTTTGCTTGGTGTTCGATAATTAAACTGAAAATATTTACAGTATAATGATAATTTATATGTGCATTAAAAAAAAAACTTACCCTCGTGTCTTAAATTCTTCACCAACCGCAATTGATGACCATGACTTCGTACTTCTGCGTCTTACTGGCATGAACAGTGTTTGAATAGTCTTCACGACGCGCATGACGCGGGAAGTGTGTACCCAAGCAATCAAAGATCACGTGATAAACAATTCAAGTTCTTACCTAAAATGTCTCTGATAATCCAATGTTTTAAGACTACTCTTTTATTATCTTTTTATCCAAGATTCAGACTAAAAATAGAATGTTTAAACTTTTACTTATTGATTTTTTTTTGTATCAAGGCGCGGATCCAAGATTTCTAGTAGTATTAGAGACGGTCTTCTTTTCACCAAACATTTTGCTGAAAATTTTCTTTAAAAGACCTCCTTCATCACTTATATTTGTTACACAATACTATAGTAAAGTCGGGATAATGTTGGAATGTACGAATAAAAGGTCCTGAAAGTACATGCTGTTGGTCCTTACCCCCCCCCCCCCCCCACACACACACACACACACAAACACACCTTTTTCTGGATTTTCAAACTTTCTTAATATAAACATATTTAAAAATAATTTCTTTCCGATAACATTTATCGATTAATGAATTAATTTATTATGTGGTTTTATGCTCTTATTGCAGGGCATTTTAGTGTATTACAGTATATTATGTGGACATTTGATGTGAATGTTCCTCTTCAAATTGCCAGACTAAGTATATTGCACTCTACTCACCATGCATCATTTGCTCCAATTACTCCTACAAGTAAGAGCCTCGGTTAACGTCCCTTCGCTCCTTATATACCTCGGACGGCGCCAAGTCAAAAGTATCTCGCCGTGAACCTCTAGCATGCTGGAGTATTGCTCCAATATGCAACAGTCATCCTCCGGGTAGCATTGGTTAGAGGGTTTGCACAAGAGTCGCTCACTAAGGAGTTGATCCTTACAATCATCGCAGTTTCCAATCCCACTGCAGGACTTGGAGATCGGTCCTTTGGATGAGGCCGTATAAATCGAATCCCGTGTCGCAGTAGGTGCTGACACATTGCTCAAAGGTTGTCAGTGCCGAGTACGGGTGTAACTTTGCAGCCCTCTGTCTGTTAATGGTGACATCTCAGTTTTATTACGATCCGTTTCCAGCATCATTCAGGATGCCACGAGTGTCAGTCTTGTGTCATTAGACGACATTTACAGCAGAGAAGACTTGGAGAAACTCGTTCCCTGAGCCAACAGGACGCCAGGATGGGTACAAAAGGATCCTGTTAACCTGGGTAGATCTCGACGTATCGTTAACGTATTACTATTCATATCATGCTGATAAGCATAGGTATCTAAGACTTGATTTAAGAAAATTTACCCTTTTTAAATAAAAAACAAGAACGGTTTCAAACAAAACAAGAATTTATTTACAAAAAATAATAATTAAACAAATAAATCATACAATCAAACACACGCACATTCACTCAAATGATCACAAAAATGTTATTTACAATGAAAAAATTAATCAACAGTTTTCAATCAACTGTTTTCAACACGTGTTCTCAATAACTCAAACCTATCAACATCTTGCCAGTATTGTCCACATCAATATGAAAGTTCACACAATTTGGATCATTATTATCCTCCAAACCTCCGGGGCTGTAGTCCTAGGCTGAGGTTGGAACTAGTGTCATAGACATCATCATCGACATCGTCTTCATCAACATAATTATCATCGACATCATCGTCGTCATCATCACGTCATCGTTACCATGAACACCTCAGCATGGTACTAAAATATTAACTCTCCTTTACAATTAAATAATTATTTACTCTACATATGGCAACACTATAAAACAGTTATACTGGCTTTTATTGATAGCCATGTTGTTATGTTTTAGTTCAATATGACACTTTCAATATCAACAGTTTATTTACAGTTGACATAGATAAAAACAATCGCATCATCTCGATGTCTTTACTTCTAAAGTCGACCATTATTATTTACCATGTGCTTTTTTGGTAATGATTAAAATAGGATGACCCCTGTGTCATTACATTTCATTGGTTGAAAGTGATAGGTAAGTTATTATCGTTTTACAAACAGCGTGACAGTTTGCTAAGTCTTTGCTTGAAAGGGCGTGCTGAAATTTTGTGTGATGATTATCATTTTACTCATCGATTGGATGTTTGATTTCAATGGAATCAATAATACTTTGCATATGAAACACAGAACCAAACAATACCACTGATAATGCTGACCAATCGTATTGAATGATTATGCAGTAAACAATAAATTACATGTGGACGGACAATTAAAGCAAGTTTTACAATCTATAATGATGATATTTATACATGTAGCTACATAGTACAACACTAGCAGGTTAGCCTTACTAATTCTATTCTTTTAATTCTCCTATACGTATATAAAACCCCACCCAGTCAAATCACAACAAATATAATACGTTTTTTCGAGGACAGAAAACAGGCTTTGACAGACCACGTGATGCTGGTGAGTACAAATGCCGCATTGGTAAACAATCATTCATTCTGATTGGCCAGTATTATCAGGGTATTGTTGTATTCTGAGTTTCATATGCAAATTGGTTTTGATTTCATTGAAATCATACATCCAATCGATGAGCAAAATGAAAATCAGCACACAAAATTTTAGCACGCCCTATCAAGCAAACTGTCACGCTGTTAGTAAAATGATAATAAGACCTGTATTAGGAAATACAGCACTGCTCTATTCTTAATACAGTTTTATAAGATTAAAAAAATCTCATGATACACTGTATTAAGAGTGTATACACAGTAAGATTTTGTATTATGATACAAATCTTATAATACAAATCTTACCGTGTATACCGGCCTTAACAGCGATAAAACTTCTGACAAGGTAACCTATTCAAACACTCTCGTTAACGTCACACCTGAACGCACACACAAGTAAGTCACTGATGAGTGCCTGCCAAGGTGAATTTATAGAACAAATTTTAAAAGTACATAAAACATAACTAAAAATATCGCAAAATATACTCACCACGGTCTGTTTTCCTTGCAAAAATATACCAAACTGTCACAGTAACCTTGCTGTAGGTTTAAGACACATGCTGGTGCAAAAAAATAACCAAATATGTCCTGTTCCATTCAATGTGTCTTACACACTGGACAGCTCTGCCGGGAATGACCTATAAACTATTGTTACTGTCGGCCAGAATTTTTGCAGAGAATTCTGGGTGCTAACAAAGACTTGAAAGAGGTGTTTGAAGGATAAATCATGCAAACAAAACAAGAGATACCCAAAGAGTTAAACTAGTGACTGTTACACTCTAAAACTGCATTTATTTTTTACTTTTATAGTATACACATGCCAACTTTCTACATGGCCCCTTTCTAAGACTTCAGAAACGTTAAGAAGCATAATATAGAAATTGTTACATGTTTTTTTCTTTGGTCTGGTGGTACTAATACAAAAGAATTAAGATAGAGAAGGAAAAACGTCTACACTATAACTATAGGAACTCCTTCAATCAAAGTATCTAAAGTATGTGGAAAGCTCAATTTTAGATGCAGGATATCCGTCAGTACAGGTCTTTAACCCCCTTCCCCGCATTTTAATGCATACATTTCCTATTTCTAACGCAAAATCACGCATATACGTTTCCCCGCAATCACGCACTTTAAAAAGTAAATTAATATTAAATCTTTAATTTAACGCCAATTTCCCTCTATTTTATGCTTGCTAAAATCTCATAAAATAAGAAAAGTTATATTCTTATTAAAATATTAGGTCACAATATTATTTATGCTAGACTTTCGGGAAACTTGTACCGCGCTTTAAAGTGCTTGCTGGAAAAGGTAACGTCATATTTCCAGGACGTGAATATTAAGGGTATGTTGCATAACAGTTCAGTAAGTTGTAAAGAGTTAACTCTGTGGCGTGTCTCCGAACTTTGAACCTACTACATCTCATCAGCTGGAGTAACTGTGCATTGTTGCCTAGTGACCTTGAGTTGACACCCTTTCTTGTATTAGTGGATTCGCAAGCTTCGCGTGTTCTTGCATGTCTTCCTGCAGTGACATCTAATGATCTCAACAACCTTTGTTCAAGCAGACTGGCCGTTGCCATTATATGTGTAAATGTATTAAAATCGATTATATCTGGTATTTTATAGATTTTTTTTTATCAAAACTGAAATTCATAGCTACTTTTCCAAAAATTCCAGTGGTACATTTTATTTTCTGATTGAATATTTTTTCAACCATGTGCAATAAATTATTTTGAAAAATGATAAACTCTTCTTTCCCATAATCAATATATCTTTATTTTTATATATTCACCCACTTACACAGTTTCATATCTTTTCAAGCATGCATATTTAACAAATGTTTTTAAAAATGATCAAACTTTTCTTTCCTATAATCAACATACTAGTACCTTTATTTCTATCAACCCTTTTTATATATAGTTTCATATCTTTATATCCCAATAGATTAGTGTACATGGAATGTATTGAAAGAAGGTTAAAATGATCCAACTGTCAATCACGTCCTATGGCTGATTGCACACATTCGGAGTTTTTAAGAGAGACAGAACACTACACATTGTCTTCAGCTCTTTGATTTTTCTGTCTGTTGGTGCTTTTTGACGTGCGTATTAATGTGAGTTATCTCCCATTTCCTCATCCAGGGTCCCTGCACGGTTGTATCAAATTCTTGGTCACCTTTCACCTGCAGTGGTTCAAATATTTTAGTGATCATACGGTTAAAAATATACTAAACTATGTTTTTTTCTATTCTATTCATTTGCTTTTATCCAAAAATATAACTTAAAAGTTTTTCTGCAAGAATTACTTTTTTAGACAATAAAATGGTCTAAGAATAATAATTTATGGGGAAAATGTTGTTCAGTCATGAGGATGTATAGAGGAAGGATAAGGGGAACTCGATATTCACTCAGTTCATATGGACCTAATAAAATCAAGTGTTTTACGTACGTCAACAATATCTTTGACGGCTTTCATCTGGAGCTCTGTTCTGTTTAGAGAATCAAAGGTGTCCCAGTCGATCTCCATGCCGGGTTTGTCTTTCTTGCGCATTATGACGTCAGGTTTGAGTCCAAACATCCCATTATTTTCGCCTGGAACTTTGAACCTTAGATCGACACTCCAGCGGATGTGATCTGATTTGTTGTCAAGACTTAAATGAGAAAAAGTTTTGTTAAAAACATATATTTATTTAAAATCAAGAAAATGGCTATTTGGTAAATGATATTCATAGTACAAATCATTCATCAGACTGTTTTAATAATTCTCTCAATTAAAGTACATGACATTATAATACTTTGATAATATTTTACCTTCGATGAGGAATGAAATTATTGAAAAGTAGAAAACCTCCGTACGGGATTTCACACACAACCGCATCTTTTGTAGAGCAACCTACCAACACAAAACATACTAGGTGATAATGTCTGTTAAACTAGACTTGCCTAAATCAAAATTTTCAACGTTTCTTGTATGAACAGGGAAATTGTTTATCCTTATTAAAACATTATGTATCAAGGGCTTTACTGGGATAAGGAGCATGTACTAACATAATTCTTACCCAGCCTCTTTTTCATTTCTTCGTCCTCCAGCATGATATACCACGTGTCACCTGCGCAACACTGGTGAACTGCGACCTTTCCACTTAAATGACCTTTTGGTATAACCTTTGAAAAATTAAAAAGACAGTAAATAAAGGCATTCAAATTGGCAATGAATATGCCGTATTTTGATTTATTTTGAATTTCAGAAGAAAAAATTCAACATCACCTGGTCCATCACCTATTGATATTAATTTATCTGAAAATTTTCGATTTTTTAGACAATTTTAGAGTTTTAATTTTATGATTTTTTTATTACCTCCATACAACCATTCTTTTTGTTTGTGTTGACAAATGGGATCCAAACGGTAGGCATAAAGACTTTGTAAATGTCCGTGGATAGATAGCCTGCATCTAAAATTAACAACAACTGTAAACAAGACGTTCTGCTGCTTGTAGTCTATCATGTATCAGTTTTATCGAACTGCGAATTAAACTAAAGTAGGAGTGAATTTTAAGTATTTCTATTTTTAGAAACTATACGAATATCGTTTGTTGAAATTAAAATCTTAATCAAAATTGATAAGACCTATTTTCTCTGAAGGTAAAAAACTGACAAACTCTTGCATTGTTCGAGGGAACATGCGTTTTGTCGGGTTCTAAAACTATACTGTTCGTATGAGCCCATTAGGCTTTCTTCAAAAGTATCCATGAATCCAAGGGCTCTCCAAAAATAGATGCTATTAAAGACAACAATTCATGCTTGATTCACAGGTGCTCGTGCACAGGATTATCCCTACCCCCTTAAATATTGAAGAACATTTTTTTTATCAGGTATACGTGAAACGACTGTGAATAAAATTGCAAATGATTGATATATTTCTGTGATTTTCAAATAGAAACATATAGATTGAATTGTCAGAGAGTAGAAATGATGAAAAATAATCAGAATTTTTTAAAAATATTTAAAGGGAGTAGGGATAATCCTGTCCACGAGCACCTGTGGCTTGATTATCACAAGAAGAGCAATAGCTTTCGTAAGTAAAGGATTTGGGTGGTGCTTATGGACATGGTAAGCACAAAGTTCCTAAACCTTTTTGCTACATTTTTTGATAAATAAAAAATAAACCACACTTATTAGGTTTCTGATGCGTTTTCAATACCTTGATGCCATGGAACTGTCGTGGCCTCGTTATGAGGTGTTTTATCGCGCAGATTCCAGTTAGGCATACCCGCAATGTCTGGACCAATCAGTTGTTCCATTAGATTTAAAAGTCTCTCGTTACCCCATAGCTTCCTAAACGACTGTTAAAAACAAAAGAATGGATTTTTTATCAATCAAAAAAGTCTATACATAACTTTTATACCAAACGGATACAAGCAATCCTAAGGTAGTTAGTTTTTCGTGCATCCAGCTTATAACTGATGTTGAGGTGTAATGAGAAAGTTCACATTAAATGCTTCTTCTCTTCAAAACATAAAACAAACAAACAAACTATAGATACAGATACACACACATATGCACTTTATATTTTAAAGACATATGGAACATTTTATTTACTTCTATATACACTTACTGGGGGTAATCGTCCGATTTTGTGTAGCAAAATGACCGCTCCAGGGAACTCTTCGTCTATCTTAATCAAACGATGATCAAGATCGTATTCCTCATACAGATCTGGAAAAATGTGTCAAATTGATATAATTCACACTTTCAGCAACATTTTCACATTTATTTGATAGTTTTGTTTTTACCATCAACGGTTACGCCTTTGAAAAAGCATCAATAAAGTCTTATGATATTCACTTTTTATTTTCCCCGCCTTGTACAGCTTGTTTGCTAGTTTATCAACTTCGTCTTCTAAATCGTCCCTACATGCCTGGAGCTCGTCATCCGTGAAAAAATCCTTTATGATCAAATAACCCTGAAATACGAGACAATTTAAACAATAAAATGCTTTCTTTGTTTGTTATTACTGGAATTAACGGAAGCAGCTATTGCAGAAAAAATACATAACCCGCGTAAGTAATTTTTCTGCAATAGCTGCGACCGTTAATTCCAGTAATAACAAACAAAGAAAGAAATTTTATTGTTTATATTTATATCTGTTTAAATAATCATTTAAAAAAGGATTAAAAAGTTTAATTATTGTATTAATGATGCGAACGTCTTAATACGTTTCATTGATGGAACAGCCTGTGATCAAGAAATCTGTACAGGCGACATGCCTAATGTAGTTCATGCAGTGATTAACGAAATGGGTTTTCTTAAGAAATAAAGGAGAAAATATTCAGTGGATGTAAATATACTAGTATTAAAATTTAAACACGAGAAAATTGTTTCATGTTACTGAATGTGTATGGTCAGTATTTTCCTAGTCACGATACGTTAGTATTCTTAGTATTCCAGGGAACCATGTGATTATTCAGAGACTGAGTTTCCTACATGTAGAACGTTTCTAGATCTATAGCACAACAAAAATGTCCGTTTCAATTTAATTTTCCTATTCGCATATACTCCAAAAAAAACCTGCATTGTATCCCCGTATTTTCCACTGTGCCTCTCCTTATGACTGACCGTTACCCTCAGATAAGACAACCATCTTCAAAAATTTTATTATCAGTATTTCAGAAAATTTAGGCTGTCGTTGTATGAGTATTTTGAAATAATCTCTAACAATTTTTAAATTGAATAAATTCAAAGATAAGACGTAAAGTGATGCTTGAGTCCGGGTTCTGCGATAAGTTATCTCCACTTCATATCTTATCCACGTTTCCCATGCCCTCTTAATACGTCCGTGCTAGAAAAAGCATCTGCATTTTACACACTGCCTTCTGAATCATTGATCCATCACGAGGAATCACAATTACACAAGGAAAACAATGCATAAAACCAAATGAAGGAAAATATAATTCTGTCGAAAATAGTAAATTTCATATTTTGATTAATGAGAAAATTAATGGACTTTCAATCAAATTGACGCATTAAGATAAATTTTTATTATGTGGCTCAAATATATATATATACCTCCTCAAAATATTGCCTAATCAGGTCTTCCTTCAGTTGCCCGGGCTTTAGTTCTTTAGGTTGAGGAGGCATTGCACGAATGTCACATAGTTCTGGGTACGCTTCACCCGTGTACCCGGGCCATCTGAAGGGATCGTCTTCTAGTCGGGCCTTTTTTGGATTTTCATCTCCATTCTCTGTCATCTTCAATTCTGCACGTACTTTTATAGCGTTAATCTATAACAACATGCCCCTTTTTTTTTAAAAAAGAAAATGCATACCAAAGCGAAATAAAAAATTAAAAATGCAAATCATATTTTTAGACTAACCAAACTGAAAGTGGAATAAGATACAATCATTGTAAGCAAAATAATAAGCGGGGGGACTTGTCCAAAGCTGACCGTTTTATCTAATCTAATGATAAATACAGTTTTACATATCCGCCCCCAAATGTCATAAACTCATTTTGTTCATTAGGATAAGGATATGTCCTTTTGGAAATTTTTCTCCTCGATGGGATGAAAATCTTAACAGATGATTTATCTCTTCATTTATTTCATAGGCTTTTAAAGATTTTATACCACATAAATAGTCATCAATCTACAAAATACATCGTGCCGGTACATCTAAATCTTTCACTTTCCAGGGGAACATGTTGTGTCCGCTTTCTCGAAAAAAAAGATATGGAAATAACAAACAGTATTCAAGCTCACAATTCAAACGATACCAGGAGCAGAACAAACACGGGCATAATTCACATCAGAGGTGGAATCAGGTGCCATGGAGGAGTGAGTTATCGGTCACACCCGCTTTGTGCTCCTTGTTGTAATCCGAAAAAAAAACAGGAGGGAAACGTAGTCAATTCAATTTTGAAATTATAAGCTAACAGCAAGTTTGAAAAACGTTAGTGTGGACCAAATAAATTGCAAAATGATGACTGAAAACGAAACATTTGATAGTTATTTCATCGCTTTGTTTGTCAAGAGCTTGCATCTTTTTAGAAATCATTCATACGTAGAGCATGTTCTCTCGTATCGAATCAACGAGAGTCATGAACCCAATATGCAGATGAGTAGAGTATATTGCTCCATAAGTAAGAAGTTGAATATATATTTTCGAAATCTTAGCAAGCTTTATGTCACCACCTCCTTGTTACAAAGGGTGCAATAAGTACCATTAGAAATTTTCAACAGAATGGATTTGATAGATGACCTTATCTCCAAAAATTACATAGACCTTTACTGAATCAGAAACTCGGGCATCTTTAAAAAAACAATTTCAGAGTAATTGTGTGTATGACCGTGCAGATTTTCTTTTTTAAATTCAATTATGTGATCAATGACAAGTTAAGTTTAATCATGAAATCCATTTTTATTGAAAAAAAAAAACAGCGGTCTATGACGTCAAAAAAAGCCTTGACTTATCGTGGAGAATTTATATTCAGTGTTGATACATATAAATCGTACCGTTCGATGTATTGGTTTGGGTAAAATTTTGTGATTTCCAATTTTTTAACAAATCTTTGGATATGTAAAGTATCCACATCTTTTCGAATATATTGTTGCACAATATTCCTTAAGTTTCCCTTTCCTTACTATGAATATTTTAATGGGGAGTATAGGAGGTTTGGTAGAACAGTACTGGAACCCGCTGTGTACAGTAGTATCTTTGTAAGGAATTTTGTGGAGTTTTACAATCTAGTATTAATGTTGTACAACTCAATTTCATTTGGTTCTTGGGAATATTAAATATACCTGAGTATTTAAATCTGGCATTATTTTGAAGAATTTCCTCCTTAGAAAGGGTGCTATGAACTAATGGATTACTTGTCTTTAGAAAGAGGTTTATTTAAAATGTGTTTCCTATTAGATACCATTGCAGATTCAATGTTTTTTCTATCTTAACTGCAAATTGCTCTTTCCAGAAGATTGATTAGGAATAATTTTGTTTAGACACCAAGAAGGAATATTCTAATTTTTTTTAAGTGGCTCAGTATCCAATTACAGTTCTATTCTCAATATTAAATTTCCTCATTGTCCTCAAAATTCATTTCTATAGAGTTTCTAATTGACAATATCTATGTGGTTTTTGGAGACCAGGTATTCAAACAATCTATTGTAATTCCCATGGGTACCAATTGCGCTCCGTTATTAGCAGACCTATTTTTATATTCATAGGAAGCAGAATTTATGCAAAATCTTATGTGTTAAAAGAAGAAAACACTTGCTTTAGCCTTCAACTCGACATTTAGATAAATCGACAACGTATTGTCAATTAACGATGGTAATTTCCATTCCTACGTCGCTACGACATATCCTGGTGCGCTTGAGATAAAAGATACCACAGAGTCTGACACATCTATTTCATACTTGGACATTTTATTTGAAAAAGACGTTAATGGTAATCTAACAACTAAGCTAGCTACTACGTTGTTCTAAAATACAACTGATCGTTTCTCTACAGAAAAACGAATTCTCTACAGAGAAAGGATATAGGTCATCATTGTGAATTGAATGCAGACGATTTGTACTTTCGCCTTTTATTATGAATCTGTTTGTAAATAGCTTATACAGATTTATCTTTTAGAATATACAATAACTTTTCAGTTTCCTATTTTACCACTTTATCACTAAAATCACGGAGTTTAAATGTGGCGTAGGGAGGTCCGTGAAACAGCCCTGCTTAGCTTTAGAAGCCTACATTCATCAGCTACTTTCTGCAATATTGCAAAAGAAGACACATCGATGTGATCTAAATATGTATTTCATTCTTAAGTCAAATGTATATACATTTCAATTGGACAGGTTTGATACGTGTTTCTGATCTGATAATTTTTTTAATGATGTTCGTGATTTATTGGAGAATAATGTCCGCGGCATTTCTTTGATCTCGGCAATAATCGTAGTAGAATAACAATTAGATTATTCGTTTGTGTTTTGAAATATTATGTATGACAACTATGTTAATCTGATAATTTTATGCATTCAGCGTTTATGCAAATTATCACGCAAGCCAATCGACTGATCACATCATGAAATCGAAAAAAAAGACAGTTATTCCTTAATTACTGGAGCTTTTTATTTTCCAGATTTTCAGACATTGGTCCACAGACCCGTGGTTGTACATTATTCCTCAATAAATAATATTGAACTGCGTATTATGAATATCCATAAATCGTTTGGAAAAGGTTACGAACATTAAACAACTTAGTTGGTCAATTAATTAAGGTGATGACATCATCGTAAGATCAATTGACGTTTATAACGTAAAAAATATCTTATCTACGCCAAAACAGACCCTTAAATCCATTGGAAGTCTTTGGTATTATTTAGAAACAGCCATCTATCCACTCTTAACCACTGACCATCTAAACACACCGAAGTAGTTTGGTCAATTTTTGTACGTTGTCGATATAAGTACAGGATCTGACATGCAATACTTTACATTTTTTGAAATTAACGAACCATTAGGCTTTGTTTACTCTCTTTAATTTCAGTATTCAATCAAATAGATTTTTTTGTCTTTTTTCAATAACTACATATATTCTTTCCAAGCTTGATCCGTGTGTTTGTTTGAGTGAACTAGTTCCCACTTCCGAATCCAGGGACCAGATATAGTGGTGTCGAATTCATCATCCTTCCTCTACAATCATCAAATAAAAATTTAAAATCTTTAAGTTTCAAAAAAGAATCATTCCTTTTTAAAGTATCTACACGTATTTTGTAAATAAAATTATTAACTGAGTCTCATGAAATAAAAGTGCTGGACAATCAATAGCTGAAACAAAATTATTTTATTGACGAAAAAAAAGATTTACTTTAAAAATTTTATTTTAAATTAAGTGAACTTACGTCTACAATGCTGCCATCCTTGTTCCGCAAAAGTTTCAATCTTTCCACTGAATTGAACATGCTCCAGTCAATTTTCATTTCCGGGTCCTTGGATGATCGTAGTATGACGTCATCCTTCAGACCATGCATGCCATTCGGAAGACCTGTTTTCTTGAATCGGAAATCAACGCTCCATCGAATTCCGTTGGAATAATTTTCGAGACTATATAGGATAAATTGATTAGGTCTTTTAGGTATATTTCACTTAGTTAATTTCCCCATATTTAATAGTTCTCTGGAAAATCTGAACATACCTTCGATGTGGCAGGAAGTTACTGAAGACTAGTATTCCACCGTAAGGAACTGGACAGATTTTTGCGTTTTTTACGTCAACACCTATATAGAAAACAGGCATATTGTCGACTTTCTGTTGCGAAATCTCATAATCTGACTCTGATTTGCTTTCAATGACGAATAAAAAAATACAGTATATATGTAGTATGTAGTCCTTTCTTCAGCCTTTTAAGCCTTTTAAATTTTTTTTAAACGTAAAAAAAGTAAAAAATATTTCATCATACCGAGATTATTTTTCATTTCTTCTTCCGGTAAATTAATATACCACGTGTCACCAACACAACTATGATGGCGTCCAACTTTGCCTTTCAAATGGCCACGTGGAAGAATCTAAAATAATATTCGGGTATTTCAAATGACGCAAATGTATCCTAGGCTAACTAATTTGAAAAAATACTGTTTCATTTCTTTGCTCTATTGTTTCATAAGCGAACAAAAGCAAGCGATTTAATTTATTTGATCACAGAATCATTAAGCTGTTTCCTCTCTAAAACATTTTCCAAGGATTTTCAATCATTCATTTTCCAAGACTCTGTATATGTTATTTACGCAATAGGAAGAAATCAATTGTGTACTACGGAGGTAATACCTGCATGCACCCATTTTGTTCATTAGCATCAACAAACGGAATCCACACTGTTACCACAAGAGTCTGATAAGCGTCAACACTCTGGTAGCCTAAATCTGGAATTTGGAATCAAGACATTATAAACATAATGATGTTATCTTTTAATATACAGTTTACTGCAAAGAAAGTTCAAAGTTATGAAAATCAGTGACATTAAAATCGTCACCTTGGTGCCATGGAACTGTTGCAGCTTCGGTTGTAGGTATCTTACAGCGCAGACTCCAGTCTGGCATTCCAGCTACATCCGGTCCAAGAATCTGCTCCATCAGGTTCAGTAACCTCTCATTACCCCAGATTTTCATGAAAGCCTGGGTATATATTTTATATTTTTATTTACATTAAAAACACACTGAAGAGGATATACATTGATTTAAACTCCATTGAAAACATACCTCGGGAAGTTTTCCCGTCTTGTGAAGTAAAACATTTGCACCTGGAAATTCTTCGTCTAGCTTGGTAAGTCTTTCGAACACCCCACAGTCTTCATGCAAATCTAGAGAGAGAAGTGGGCGTTAACAAATAGAACGATATCCATTTTTTGTCAGAATTCAGGACTCCATGATTTGTTATGAAAATCACGTATGGTTCCTTTACAAATACTACATTGCTTTTATCAGGAAAAAGGGAATTTAGCAATTTTTCATTTAACTCACTTTTGATTTTGCCGCCTTTATATAGTTTCTGAGCTAACTCGTCCACCAGTTTATTAATAGCTTCCCGACAAGGATCAAGCTCCGAAGACGGATCAAAGAATTTATCCAGTTGAAAATAACCCTACAATTAGTGCACAATTGTAATTTTTAATGTCCTCAAATCAAAGAGGACCCATGTAATAATAGGGACGTTCTGATGGGCAAGCCGGAGAAATTAGACTACCTTAAAATGAAATAATTTTTGCAAAATAATTATATATATTTGCAATTTCGTAAAACCGAACCCTCTTGATTGGAGTACAAGTAGTATCAACGTAATTTTTATTAATTAAGGTATCTTTTAAAGTGCTTATACTTACCTCTTCAAAGTACTGCTTGATAAGATTTTCGGGGACCTGGCCAGGTTTTAGTTCCTTGGGTTGGGGTAGCATTGCCCGGATGTCTACGATTTCTGGGTGTTCCTCGCCCGTATATCCGGGGGCCGCTTTCCGCGGATCCATTGCTGACCTCAATCTGAATATGCGTTGTGCAAATATAAATATGTACTTTGGAGTTATCTATGTTTAAGTTGAAGGACAATGAATTGGGCATAGAGTAAAACATGGTTATCTTCGGCCAACATTACTTTCTTCGTAGACTTGATCTCGTCTTCTGAAGATAAATTGTACTTACAGTATATAAATTATATCTTTAAAAAGTACACAAACATTATTACTTAAAAGGGATTTTATAAAAATATCAATGGTTTATGATTCTCGTTAAGTCGTCAACCTTGATCAACAAAAATACTTCATAATGTAAAAATCGTCATAAACTGATATTGTTCAAGAACTACCAGTAAGTGTTCATCCTTAATGCAAAGACCTTTATATCCAGCTTTATCACAATTTCAAACTTAAAAGATTGCTTTTTGGACCAGTAAATATGAAATAAACTTACCTGAGCTAAATTGAGTAAAATGCATAACGTTAACAGTCATTCGCTTATCCTTTGTAAAGACACTTTCTGCAGAACTATTGATTAATTTAAAAAATGAAAAATTTTATGAATTGGTCACAGAAACATTTAAATTCATGATCATGTCTGTACGAGATTTAAAACATAGAGTCATAAAATATGTAGAAACCTGTTACACAAGTCCGAAAAGTTGACCGAGACAGTATAAAACATCCAACTTTCTCTATTTTCTACTCTGTCTTATTGTCTGCATGTATAAATCTATACGGCATAATACTGCCGAAACACTCTTAATTAATTAATTTCGACTTATGAGCAGTGCCAAGCTAGATGTACATGTTCTAAACAGCACATTTAAGTATGTTTCGGTAACTATTCGGCTACGTACTTTATTATAAAACAATTATAAAACCAAATCGAGAAAATTTGATGTGACTTAATTATCCTGATGTTGAATGGTTGCATTGACAGAACGCTGTTACATGTACATGCTAACATTAGTAGAAACGTTTAAACCTAGAACAAAAATGAAAACCCATGGTTCTGTTTTTTTTTTAAGTTTGAATACATCTGTATACTTTACTATTCTTGTATTAGATCACATATAAAAGGGAATGAATCATAAATAAAATTTTAATGAAACACCTTGCTGTCATGATAGATATTTTAGAAACGAGCACAAATATCTTGGACATTATGTTGATAAAAGATTGTAAAAAGATCGTTAGTGATATCGTTTAAAGTGAACAACCGTATCATATAATTATTGTCGAAAACAGACCCAAATGAATCCAGCGAAACGTTTGTTGTAGATAAATGAGGGAACAGTTCTCGCCTCTCTTGGAAACGGTACAGTCCTCCCCTCTATTAGAAATTTGAACTTTTCCCTCCTTTTGGAAGGATTTTACTGCTGAAATCGCACCGATAAAGCACGGGCACACTTATTACAACTTTAGAGAATCATCGACATCTTTATTGTTTTTAAAATTTCCATTTTCAAAAAGTTAAAATTTTCATCTTCTTGAGCTAAATGTATTCTTTCCAAGCTTGATCCGTGTGTTTGTTTGAGTGGACAAGTTCCCACTTTCGAATCCATGGACCAGAAATAATGGTGTCGAATTCATCATTCTTCCTCTACAATAAAAGAATATTCAAATATCTATCCAACAAATCACTTTCTAAGCATTGTAAAATACGCAGATTCATTTTTAGTAATAACGCTTACCTTCTAAACAAAATATGAATGATAATACTAGCAATTACTTTGTATCTCAGCTAAATAACTTTTATATTTAAAACAGATCTACTTTTTCCAGCAGAAACTCTAAGTAATCTTTATCCCTTTTTCACCGACTTCTGTTTTTGGTCTCTAACTTCAAAATCGGTTCCAGTGGAATACACTGCAAGTTCAATTTAAGAATATCAATTAGATAGGAAACAGCAAATGAAAATTATTCATAGTAAGTTAACTCTTACGTCTACAATGCTGCCATCCTTGTTTCGCAAAATTTTCAATCTTTCCACTGAGTTGAACATGCTCCAATCAATTTTCATTTCCGGGTCCTTGGATGATCGTAGTATGACGTCATCCTTCAGACCGTGCATGCCATTTGGAAGACCTGTTTTCTTAAATCGGAAATCAACGCTCCATCGAATTCCGTTGGAATAATTTTCGAGACTATGGAATGAATTTAATTGATTTATTTTCTCTAATGCGAGTGGTCATATTTAAGCGCTAGCAATATGGAAAATCTAAACATACCTTCGATGTGGCAGGAAGTTACTGAAGACTAGTATTCCACCATAAGGAACAGGACAGATTTTTGCGTTTTTGACATCAGCATCTGTTGCAAACATAAAATATTATCCTATTGCAATTAAAAAAAAAACAATTTTACTTTATATCTTGAATTTCAGCATATTTTTTCTTATTTCATTTGCCCTTTTTTATTTAAAGACTGGATTTACATTTTGTTTCATCATACCGAGATTATTTTTTATTTCCTCCTCTGGTAAATTAATATACCACGTGTCACCAACACAGCTATAATGGCGTCCGACTTTCCCTTTCAAATGACCACGTGGAAGAATCTGAATTTATTGGAGAGAATTAATCCTAAATGGCATAACCTTCTTGATGTCGTAGAACCTTTAACAATACTTTGGTTTACGAGTGAACAAAAGGCAAAACAACTGGTTCCAGGATCATGAAACATCTGATGTTAGAATCTATATATATTGTTCTGCAAATCAATACGATCGAGTCAAACAGTCCATATTCTAAATGTTTTTTTTTTCTAAATCGTTGAACTGCTGTGATCTACAGAATTAGTTTTAGCTCACCGTTTATGAATTTAGTACAGATGATTTAAATTTCGACAATCTAAATCTCTTTCATGATCCAAGGACTGGAAATGATCCTAAGCCCTTATATCAATTTACATTAAAACAGATGAAGAATGGAAGATATTGAACTGGATATTGCACCTTATTTATTAAGATAGAATGTTATTCAGGGTTTGTGTGAATTCATTTTAATAATAAAAGAGCTTAGAATAATACCTGCATGCACCCGTTTTGTTCATTAGCATCAACAAATGGAATCCATGCCGTCACCACATGAGTCTGATAAGCGTCAACACTCTGGTAGCCTGAATCTGAAATAGATATAGTATCGACTTAGTCTTTAATGTTTATTTAGAATCTACATCTTACTCAAAGAATTAAAACATAAAAACTTTTAAATGACATTAAAATCGTCACCCTGGTGCCATGGAACCGTTGCAGCTTCGGTCGTAGGTATCTTACAGCGCAGACTCCAGCTTGGCATTCCAGCTACATGAGGTCCAAGAATCTGCTCCATCAGGTTCAGTAACCTCTCATTACCCCAAATTTTCATGAAAGCCTGTGTGTGATTTACGATGGGATATTCATACATGGCATGTAAATCGTACATTCATACACCATATGCTCTTTCTGGATGCATTTTCAAAAATGATAGTACCTCTGGTAGCTTTCCGGTCTTGTGGAGTAATACATTTGCACCTGGAAATTCTTCGTCCAGCTTGGTAAGTCTTTGGATGAGCCCCAACTCTTCATGCAAGTCTACATATTTGAAAGTAAAATAATTCGTGCGACTGCTTGATACCATAATATACTGTGGAAGGTCAATGTTCGTGGACATTTTGTGGGATTGTCATTTCGTGGGTAATAATGTGTTAAAATAATTGTAAATTTAAATTCGTGGATAAGGGTGACGCACGAAATCTAGGAACATTGGTCCAAGAGGAACATCGATGATTCCACAATATAGTTACAATTTCGATCAACAACCAAAGGAGTATATCAACGACGTTCTATCTCCACTGAATTAAGGGAGGTAAATATTATAAGACATTAAATTCTTCTTTGTATTCAAAATGTATTTACTCACTTTTGATTTTGCCACTTTTATATAGTTTCTGAGCTAACTCGTCCACCAGTTCATTTATAGCTTTCCGGCAAGGGTCAAGCTCCGTCGACGGATCAAAGAATTTGTCAAGTTGCAAATAACCCTACAATTTGTTCATACTGCTTGTACAGGTATTACACAAGAGCCACATTAGAATAGGAATATATCTTGGTAAGTTTTTGCTAGAATCCAAATTAACTACCATTGTCCTTGATAAATTGGTATGTGAATGAAATACTTTTTTTAAATCTATCAAAAGGGTAGCAAATATACAATTTTGTTTGTAATTGTTTGGTTTTTGTTTAACGTCTCTCTCGAGATTTTTTTTTTATACTCGCCAATCAGGACCATTAAGCAGTGAGGTCGAAGAATATACTTTTGAATCAATTGGCGTGCCACCCACCTCGATTCATACAATCCCGCAGAGGGATTCGAAGCTGGGGCGTAAGGATCAACTTCTTACACCACGACACTATAGCAAATGCTCTGACCAATGCGGCACGCAGTGCTTATCAAACCGAATTCCCTTAAACTGTAAATGTACCATTCAAGTTTTACTAACCTCTTCAAAGTACTGCTTGATGAGATTTTCGGTGACCTGGCCAGGCTTTAGTTCCTTGGGTTGGGGTGGCATTGCCCGGATGTCTACGATTTCTGGGTGTTCCTCGCCCGTATATCCAGTAGCCGCTTTCCGGCGATCCATTGTTGATCTGTCAAATCTGAATGTTGCAGATAAGTGTCTACTTTTAACGTTATGTGTTCAAAAGTCAGGCATAGAGTAAAATATAGTTATCTTGTATCTATGACATGTTTGGTTTTTGTTTTTTTAATGCGGGCACACGGGGAGAGAAGTAAAGCAATTTTAAAACCTACTGACACTTCATTTCATATATATCTGTTCATATCCTTTTACCCTATTATATGTATTAAATGTTATAATGTGAAGTTTTACTGTATTACTGTAGTAACTATAAAGATAATTGGACTAAGATATTTCACATTTGCAAGCTACATATGTAAATCTAAACATTTTCCTATGTGCGTTAATTTTTGTAAAATCTGTCCGCTTGTGGTCAGCCATGTTTCGTAAACTATTCCTGCAGATCGCACGCCAAATTCGCCTTTCTTCTTGTTCAGGATAATTCTATCAAAAGTGTCAGCTCAATTCAAAGAATTTATTCAAAATATTTGAATAAAAAAAAAACACATAAACCAATGCAATGTTTTATCTGCCCTTTGCTAATAATACAGTTGGTAAACTAGAGGTACTGTGAGCACTGAGCTCACTAAATGATAACCCCCGCCTCCCATATGATTATAGATGCAAAATCCATGTTTGGCTACGGGAGATCAGAAGATCAAAAAGTAAAACTAGAGGTACTGTGAGCAATGAGCTCACTAAATGATACCCCCCGCCTCCCATATGATTATAATGGAAAAGTCCATGTTTTGTTGTGGCCAGGGAACTCAAAATATGTGTCGGGTCAAAAAGTAAAATAGGAGGTGCACAATGGCAATATGTAATAAAGATTCTGTGAAAGTTTTATTAAATTTCACTCAGTGGTATAAGAGGAGTT
>PRKT01000170.1:0-29171 GCA_003671525.1 Saccostrea glomerata | reverse complement strand
GGGGGGGGGGGGGGGGGGGGGGGGAACTCCCAGAGTTATCTGACAAGGAAAAATACCTCATTAACTTCCAATTCTGGGATTTGACGAACATCTACTGTAGCAAAATACTATACTCAGAAAAAGTAATAACCACCCCCACCCTAGCCGTCCGCCACAGTTCTACTGGCCTAAACCTGCACCTACGCCAATCCGATTCAAATACAAGCTCTTTACAATAGCACAAAACGCACTTATCATTATTGTATAAATCTGTAATTTAAGCAGAGTGCCACAACCCTTCCCCCACACATCCTCACCGCGGGCCAGAGATTGTCCAGATGAGTTTTTTTTTCTGTGCCCCGTTTCAAAAACGATATAACGTACATATGTGTCATAAACATCCCTAAAAATTCTAGAATTTTTAACTACCGACACGGGATCGGAAAAGGGTGAAATAATCCGTGGACTTGTGGCCTCTGACTCTCAGATAACATAAATAAAATTTATGGAAAATATTTTGCTTGGTGTTCGATAATTAAACTGAAACTATTTACATTATAATGATCATTTATATGTGCATTAAAAAAAAAACTTACCCTCGTGTCTTAAATTCTTCACCAACCGCAATCACAGGAGTCCCGCAATTGATGACCATGACTTCGTACTTCTGCGTCTTACTGGCATGAACAGTGTTTGAATAGTCTTCACGACGCGCATGACGCGGGAAGTGTGTACCCAAGCATTCAAAGATCACGTGATAAACAATTCAAGTTCTTACCTAAAATGTCTCTGATAATCCACTCTTTTATTATCTTTTTATCCAAGATTCAGACTAAAAATAGAATGTTTAAACTTTTACTTTTTGATTTTTTTGTGTATCAAGGCGCGGATCCAAGATTTCTAGTAGTATTAGAGACGGTCTTCTTTTCACCAAACATTTTGCTGAAAATTTTCTTTAAAAGACCTCCTTCTTCACTTATATTTGTTACACAATACTATAGTAAAGTCGGGATAATGTTGGAATGTGCGAATAAAAGGTCCTGAAAGTACATGCTGTTGGTCCTTAACCCCCCCCCCCCCCCCCCCCCCCCCACACACACACACACACACAAACACACCTTTTTCTGGATTTTCAAACTTTCTTAATATAAACATATTTAAAAATAATTTCTTTCCGATAACATTTATCGATTAATGAATTAATTCATTATGTGGTTTTATGCTCTTATTGCAGGGCATTTTAGTGTATTACAGAATATTATGTGGACATTTGATGTGAATGTTCCTCTTCAAATTGCCAGACTAAGTATATTGCACTCTACTCACCATGCATCATTTGCTCCAATATGCAACAGTCATCCGCCGGGTAGCATTGGTTAGAGGGTTTGCACAAGAGTCGCTCACTAAGGAGTTGATCCTTACAATCATCGCAGTTTCCAATCCCACTGCAGGACTTGGAGATCGGTGCTTTGGATGAGGCCGTATAAATCGAATCCCGTGTCGCAGTAGGTGCTGACATAAAAAGGATCCTTCATTGCTCAAAGGTTGTCAGTGCCGAGTACGAGTTCATAAAACTGTGCTTCTTTGAGATGGTTAAATTTTTCTGAAATTTTTACCCTTATGATAAGACTAGATTGGTCGGAAAAATTGAGTCTGATAGACGTACACAGGCAAAAGTGGCTCGCATGAACTTCATATGAGATTCGCATGAATATCGTGCGAATTCTTCGCATGAAAAGGAGACGAAAAGGACCACACATGATATTCGCATGAAAAAATCATGCGATTTTGACATGAAATTCGCACGAATATCATGCTAATAAAAATTCGCACGAAATTCATATGAATATTATTGCTGCTTTCTTTACAGATTTTCATATGAATTTCATGCGAATTTCATGTAAATATCATGATATATTCATATCAAATCCATGTGATGTACTCAGTATATATTTTTCCTAGTAAATTGGACTTTCAATTCTTTTAATCCATTTGATGAAAAGTATTAGGAAATTCTAATACTTAGATCTGTATATGAATTAGTACAACTAATCATCAAGGTTTAACTGTTACTGATATTCAAAAAAAAATGCAATAAGTACAATCTCAAAATCTGATCCAGCAAATAAATGAATGAGCTTTATCTATATCTTAATTTGAAACTGCTTAATTTGAACACATGCAGATTTTGAGGAAACACCACTATGATTATCCAAGTTATTCTTTTGATGAACAAACAACTGGACACATTCTGTTTCTTAATCTTCTTTATTGAATGCTTCAATTTTTGACAATACTCTGTTCAAGGGCCACCCATATGTCTGGAGATAATAATTCATCTGCAAGAGAAAATAATTGTTATGACTGCTTGGTACCGGTAAATGAAATACAGTCATGAATTTTACAACTGCATTTTCAAAGTCAATATTTCTTTAGCATATTCAAAATACGAACAAATGTATACTTGTATATAGCAAACTCATATCATCCTATGTTCAATTTAGTATTTATAGGTTGAACTTATATTGCCTACACTGTAAATGATCTTAAAAAAAATTCAGAATCAAACATCATAAATTATAATTAATTCAAAATCATACATCATAAATTATAATTAAAAGTATATAATGTTTCTTAAGTATAAAATTATTGTAAAAAGATGTGTTTGTGAAACACTATGCGCCCGGCGTCAACAAAGTTCGAAAAAGCTATTTTTAGTATATAGGTCACAGTCAAGGTCACAAGGTCATTGACCTTGGTGTTGTTTGTAAGAACTTAATTAGTGGGGTACGCATACTAAATATGAAGTCCCTATCTCCTATGGTTAAAAATTATGGCAAAAAGTGGAAAAAACTATTTTTAGCATATAAGTCACAAGGTCACATGGTCATTGACCTTGGTGTTGTTTGAAAGAACTTTATTAGTGGAGTAGGCATACCAAATATGAAGTCCCTATCTCCTATGGTTCAAAAGTTATGGCAAAAAGTGGAAAAAGCTATTTAAAGCATATAGTTCACAGTCAAGGTAACATGGTCATTGACCTTGATATCATTTTAAGGAACTTTATTAGAGGAGCATGCATATTAAATATGAATTCTCTATCTCTTACGGTTCAAAAGTTATGACAACCAGTTAAAAAGCTATTTTTTGCATATAGGTCACAGTCAAGGTCACAAGGTCATTGACCTTGATGTCATTTGAAAGAACTTTATTAGAGGAGCATGCATATTAAATATGAAGCCCCTATCTCTTATGATTCAAAAGTTATGGCAAAAGTGGAAAAAACTATTTTTAGCATATAGGTCACAGTCAAGTTCACATGGTCATTGACCTTGATGTCATTTGAAAGAACTTTATTAGAGGAGTATGCATACCAAATATGAGGTCTTTATCTCTTACGGTTCAAAAGTTTTGGCGAAGGTTAAAGTTGACAACAGACAGACAGACAAACAGACAGGACAAAAACAATATGCGCCCCGAAAAAATTTGGGCGCATAAAAATGAAAACAATTTTCCTGCAAATGACTTTAAACAAAATAATCTTGTGTCAGGTTTCAAACAAACCTTGAGACAATATCGTCTCTGTTTCATTGACCCAGATCTGATGAAGCAATTTGTACCTGTTGCAAGGGAATTTAAAAGCAAAACTTACCTACCATTGCATCTATGTTCCTTCTAAAGGCACGCAAGAAATCTATGGCTGTGATTAGTGTGGTAACTGGATTTTTTCTGAACAATTTGTGTCCATCAGCTACAGTTCTCTGTAAAGCAAAGAACAAAAATAAATCTAAAAATATTATTAAGACTGGTCATGAATTTAATTTATATCTCATTTATTTTTCTTATTATGAAATTAAATAACAGGATCAACTTTTTAAAGCAATATTAATAAGTTTGAATCTTTGTAATTATTTAAACGGTCATGAAAAAATAATTATGCACTAATTTTGCCTCTGTTATCAAAGATTCTTGGATTTATATTGTTTTTGCACTGTATGTCCCTCTTTGTGTCTCCCGGTATTTGTCTGCTAAAACTTAAACCTTACTCATTACTTATAAGTGGGTGGAACTATATATATATGGCTTCATATTCCACAGGTGTATTACTTGTGACAAGAACTCTTTTTGGGGGTACATGTACTATAAAATTTGACCTCTTGACCTTGATATTAAGGTTTGAGCCACTTTTACAAAAAAAAAATCCCTAAACTTTAACCTAGCTAGGCTATAATTTTGAACATCTAGTGCTATAATAAATCTGATACTTCGCATTATTTTGTAATCATTGTGACAAGACCCTTCAATGAGGTTTTTTTTACCATTTGGTCTTGACCTAAGAGTTTGACCCACTTTTAAAATCTATAATCTAGGCCATAACTTTTTAACAGTTAATACTAAATGTCTCACATTTCACAGGTTTATTCCAAATGACTAAACCTTCCTAACAATTTTGGCCTTTTGACATTGACCTTTGAGTTTGCCTTGCATTTCAGAAACTTCAGTCCTTGCTTTAAGCTGGCATATAGGCATATATTAAAGCGTATTAAGCAACTAAACATAGGATAAAACAGGGGCCACAGCGCTCACCTGAGAACATCGGCCAGGAAAAAGCACATATCAGATCAGAAATGAAAGTTTAAGAGGTGGGAGGGGGGGGGGGGGGGGGGGGTTAAAATGCCATTAATTTTTCATTAATTTATAATTATGTCCACTTGAAAGAGGGCATGGCCCTTCATTTTAACAAACTTGAATCCCCTTTACTCAAGGATACACAAGGAAAATGGTCTAGTGGTTCTTGAGAAGAAGATGAAAATGTGAAAAGTTTACGACACGCCTACGACAACTACACCAACAAAAACTTCTGATCAGAGAAGCTAGCTTACTTGAGCCTTTGGCTCAGGTGAGCTAAAAAAGTGTCCCAACAAGATGTGTTTGTGGAATACTATGCGCTCGGCGGCAACAAAGTTCTAAAAAGCAATTTTTAGCAAATGCGTCTCGGTATAATTCACACAATCATTGTCCTTATTGTTAGTTGAAAGTGCTTAATTAGTGGAGTATGCATACCAAATATGAAGTCTCTATCTCTCACGGTTCAAAAGTTAGGGCGAAAATTAAAAAAAAAAGAAGCTATTTTTAGCATATAGGTCATAGTCAAGGTCATTGACCTTGGTGTCAGTTGAAAGTGCTTAATTAGTGAAGTATGCATACCAAATATGAGGTCTCTATCTCTCACGGTTCAAAAGTTATGGCGAAGGTTAAAGTTGACAACAGACAGACAAACAGATAAACAGACAAACAGATAAACAGACAGGACAAAAACAATATGCGTCCCGAACAAATTCAGGCGCATAAAAAAATGATAAAATACTTACATGTACTTTTGACAAATCGGGATGATTTAAGAGTTAGGACTACTCTGGTACTTGAATTCTGATCCTTGTGATGACAAGTAACTGTGCCTACAGAGAAACTAAAAAATGTCAGATAATGTAGGATCAATAACAATGAGTTCATTATCCCTTTGTCACTTTATTTAAAACATTAAACATGTATTTTATAAATTCACAAAGATTAACGATGATTATATTTACATTAAAGAAATGCAAGATAAGCAAAAATAGGCTGAATGGTTAAGGTTTTGCTACATGTATACATGTAATAACAAAATCCTTTTTATAAAACAATGAATACTGTAAACCAACTATTATTTGCGTGCGAGAAACTTACGCGAACTTTGCCTTATCATCCCGAATATTTCTCCCCATGAACTGGTCCTAAAAGTATATTTGTCCATGAAAAACAGAGATAAAAGATGGTTTACAGCACATCAGGCTCTGCAACAAATATTAAATTTCTCTCTTAGATTTTTTTTTTACCTGTTTACATACATGTATCATTTCTATAATCTTGGAGAAGCCATCAGTGTGGTATAATGGAGTGCCACGCAAATACCTGCAAGTATAGAATACAACATTTAATAAATATTTTTGAAACTAATATATATTTTCTAAATATGTAGAGTACAACTCATTTTTGGGAATTTCAGTCTTGCATTCTAGATGTAATTTAAATAAGTCCCTTTATATCTGCATATATTTTGGAATTCACACAGGTTCTTCTGGACAGGATAGTGGGGTATTTTTTTGTTGAGGGGTTGAAAGAATTTTCAAAGGGGGGTGTTTAGGTTCCATGTTCTTTCGCCCTAAAAATTGTTCGCCCGATTTCCCGTTCGCCAAATATCTCATTCGCCCAGAGTCTGCTCGCCCTAAAATTTGTTCGCACAGGGTCTGTTCGCCATAATTGAATGTAGATATTGGGCGAAAAATATTTCGGGTGAACGGACTCTGTGCGAACGGACTCCTGGGAACAGGTAGATCGAGCGAATGAACTCGTTACCGCGGGGTTTGAAGAATAAAAAATTTATTTTACACGTACATGTAATTAAATAACTCAATAGGATACCGGGTGGAGCATGGTTTTTAAAGTATGAGGTTCATAAACCTGGGAAAAAGTATTTGTATGGATAATTTACCAGAAAAGTTTTTGAAAAAGAAAGAAAAATATATCTCAGAACTGAGAATCCTATTTTGTAAAAGGGGGGGGGGCATTTTGTATTGACAACCACATTTCTTTATACATTACAACTTGAGCTTTTCACTCAACATTTTCTATGGTAACTTTCTACTTAGGGATTTCGTTCTCATTTCAGGTTCTGCGTAACGCAGCCAGGTGAATCGAATGGTCTTTTTATGCTTAGTGACATTTATTTGAAGGTTTACTAAATTTTGGGTAAGTAATTAAAAGTTATTTTTATTTTAACTAACTGTCATTACAAGTCTCTACATATGTGTCACAACAAAATACACAGACTGTGAGTTTTGTTCTGACACATATGTAGAGACTTGTAACCACAGCTTCAATAGACCAAGTGCATCCTACAAAATAATTTAGACATAGGATGATCATGATGATAGGTCCAACAAAAGGTTCCATCTTCTAGGGGATTAATTTGAGGTCCATGCAAAAAAATGTATAACTATTGTATTTGATTTATTCACAATTGAGGTACTATTCTAATTATTCAGATTAAAAAATCAATCTTTTCAGTATGGTACTGTTGTAAGAAATTTATTAAAAATTCATCAATGACATATTTATTGTCAACCAATAGGAATATCACAATTAAAATGAAACATTTTATCTCATTTGGTTCAATAGCAGCCTGATACCAGGATATATAGAGTAGGCCAAAAAAACACTGTATGTGTTGAATATAAAGTCCATCTTCTAGGGGATTAATTTGAGGTCCATGCCAAAAAAATGTATAACTATTTTATTTGATTTATTCACAATTGAGGAACTATTCTAATTATTCTATCCAGATTAAAAAATCAATCTTTTCAGTATGGTACTGTTGTAAGTAATTTATTAAAAAATTCATCAATGACATGTTTATTGTCAACTAATAGGAATATCACAATTAAAATGAAACATTTTATCTCATTTGGTTCAATAGCAGCCTGATATCAGGATATATAGAGTAGGCCAATAAGACACTGTATGTGTTGAATATAAAATACATGTACATGGTTACTGTCTTGAAATATAAGCGATATTTGGGCGAGGGTAAGGAAACGTGATAGAGGGCGAGGCTTACGTTTTTCGACCTGAGCCCAAATATTGCTTATATTTCAAGACAGTTATCATGTATTTTGTTTATCCTGCAACAAAATTCTGCATTTGAACGTTCAAAACAAGCCATTTTCGACAGATTTAGGTACATCTCTGCAGTTGAAATTATGACACCATGGCGTAAATATTGTTATAGTATAATACTCAGTACATGACCTCACAATGCTTTTAGAACGTCGAAATACATACACAAGGCTTTATTAGGGCAGTGACCGGATAAAGCTTGGGTTTATTAGGTTATCTTTATTAGGTCAATGCAAGGGGTAGTTGCAGGATAAAGTCTATTATGCATGCATGCAGTTATGAATGTGCTTAACACATGGTCTTTTGTTTCACTCTAAACATATAGTACCATTTAGCATACTCAGTAATACAAGTTGCCAAAACATGGACTTTTCAAGTGATATAATAGAATTTATTGTATTTAATGTCATCCTAATGTAGGAATTGGTCCCTTTGACCTAAACAATTGGAATATAAGTATGGGTAATAGCATTTTATAATAATCAAAATTTCTTTGTAGGAAACGCTTCTCAGGACACAAGACAGAAAAACTGCCTGTAAACACAGCTATCATTAAAGTCAATGTATTACCTAGGAACATCCAAGCAATATGATATCAGAAACTGGCAATTTTTATCACTCAATGTGGCAGAAAAATCTAAATAAATATTGAAATGTTCAATTTCTTTGTTCATTGCTTTTTTTCTCTTGTATATGAATATGGCATGATATCTATGCGAATTTCGCATGATTTTTACATGAAAATCTGATAACTTGGAATTCGCATGAATATCATGCAAAATTTCACTCACATGAAAATCGCATGAATTTCGCATAAATATTGTATAAGGACATACGCATGAAATTCGCATGTGGAACTTTTCGCATGGTTTTTATATGATTTTCGTACGAAATTCATGCGAAAAGGCATTCGCATGAAAATCGTGCGAGCCACTTTTCCCTGTGTAGGTTAAATCCCAAGATCAAGAAAAACGAGTCAGAATTCTTGAAATAATGTCTTTCACAAAATATACCCTTGTAAGTATGCACAAACAGTCCGAAAGTTATGGCGAAGTTTAAAGTTTTATAATCATTTGCAAAAGTTTAACAAACTTCAAAATCAAGATGTCATATGTTACAATAAATACACATTAAAAAACCTTGCCCCCGAATCTTAGATTGGGGGGGGGGCATTAAAAGTCAGCTGAAATTTGCTGACACTGTCTTTGGTGATTTATTTCACAGATCTGTACGCCCTTTGGATGTCAAAAACGTTGGAGATACTCAAGTTTCGAATTCAAATGCAGAAAATTTAAAAAATGACAAAGAAGACAGTACGAAGAATAAAAGCGAAACGGGGATAATAGAAACCAACCATATCTAGAACAGTGAGAATGCATGAAAGAGACCCAATACGTGCTGTCGTGTAAAGCTGTTATCGTTGCCCATCCAGCATGTAGTTAATAGATGATTTCAGAAAATTTATGTTTATGTCACTTTTTTTTAAATTTTGTTACAAGAGAGAAATGGGATACAATAAGATACATGTGCATATACATGTATTCCAAGAAAAATCTGATGATTAAAGATCCGTTTTAGCTCATACAAAATTAAATATAGTTTCATATATTTTTATGCAGAGCTCATTTTTAGAAGGATTGAATAGTCAAAAAATGACTGAGACCACGAATTCCTCTTTCAAAGATTAAGACATTACAAAGGAAATAGTAATAGTGAGAGAAAATCGGCTAAATGAAAAAAAATAAATATATATATAGGTAAAATAAATCAGATTTTGTTATTCAGTAAATAATAGTTAGACGAACTTGCTTTTCAAAGATATTTATGAATTGTATGTACTTGTTTCTTTTTACATGATTGTTTCATATTAAACGCAATAATTATTTTTATTTAATTATGTTTTTAATCTCTTTATGGATCATGTAAATTCAGTAAATGAATTTGGTGCAAATACATGTACAAAACAAGATGTGTTTGTGAAACACAATGCGCCCGGCGGCAACAAAGTTCTAAAAAGCAATTTTTTGCAAATGGGTCTTAGTCAAGGTCACACGATCATTGTCCTTGGTGTCAGTTGAAAGAGCGTAATTAGTGGAGTATACATACCAAATAAGAAGTCTCTATCTCACAAGGTTCAAAAGTTAGGCTAAAGTTCGAAAAAACTATTTTAAGCATGAAGGTCACAGTCAAGGTCATTGACCTTGGTGTCAGTTGACAGTGCTTAGTTAGTGGAGTACGTATATTAAATATGAAGTCTCTATCTCTTACGAATCAAAAGTTATGGCGAAAGTTTGAAAAAGCTACATGTATTTTTAGCATAAAGGTCACAGTCAAGGTCACAAGGTCATTGACCTTGGTGTCAGTTGAAAGTGCTTAATTAGTGGAGTAAGCAAACCAAACATGAAGTCTCAATCTCGCATGGTTCAAAAGTTATGGCTCAGGTTAAAGTTGACAACAGACAGGACAAAAACAATATACGCCCCGAATGAATTCGGGCGCATAAAAATTATGAGCAAAGGTCAATCAGAGATCCCTTGACCAATAGTTACATATATGTACATCCACAATTTAACCTTTCCATGAATGAAAGAACAAAGAAATCTGTAGCCAACTTAGTCAAAAAAAAACGTCATAGACTTAATCTTTGTATAACAGATGTAAATACAATGTACATGTAAACATTCTTCCTTGACAAATATTGTATTTTGAAAACTGTATCAGGCCACTGTATCGAGAGTTTGCAAAATGTAGATTTCAATTATGATTTTCTTTTACCCTCCTATAGTTAACTAGTGGTTTACGTAGTATTTTTTGTTAGGATTGCATGTATCATATGTAATGATAATTTGTAATAAGCCTTCCTATTTTTAAAATTATTCATACAACGTACAAATTAAAATACACATATTGATAAAAGTCGTGATCAAGCTGAAAGTCCGTTTTAACAATACTTAGCAGAGCAAACATTAACCTTTGCAACCATCATTAGTGGGATCAGTTGCCACGCATCCCATGTCAACTGGTCAAATCGCCGTGTGCTACTTGTCATGATAGTGGAAAAAAAGAAAAAACAAAGACAACTTTATGGTAAAATATCCAAATATGAAAAAGATTTTTAAAAATCTGTGTATCTTTTATTTCATGTTTAGTGGAATTCATAGCTGCAGATCTGTAGCGTTATGGTTTTGTATATTTGTCTTAGACCAAAACTCTACAGATCTCGTAATGCAAAACGGCACAATATTTTTTGCGCACTTTTGGGAAGAATTTCTCCGCTTTCAGCATCGGTCATTTAACTACCTTTCACTCCCTAATTCTAGGCACATTATCTAACTAATCTGTATATTTTATCCATCTACCTACTGTTTATAGTCGTCTCTACAAGTGATATACTCGCTTGATTAAAATTATATGTTATATTGCTGAAAATTCACCTCAAGCGAGTTTATTGCCTGTAGAGACAACTATAAAGGGTTGAGAGGTATATAAAATATACATAATGGCTACAAAATGTGTCTAGAATTAGGGAGTGAAAGGTAGTTGGTTGACCAATGCTAGAAAGTGGAGAAATTCTCCCCAAGAGTGCGCAAAAAATATTGCGCCGTAAATTGTACCTTTTTGCATTACGGGATCTGTAGCGTTTTGGTCAAAGACAAATATACAAAACCATAAGGCTACAGATCTGCAGCTATGGAATTCATTGAGTCTACATACGAAGGTAAGAAACAATTGTTGATTGATAATACTTCATCAGAATATTTATGTTTCGAGTTGATGTCCACAGCAAGAGTTTTCTTCTCATGTATAAGGTTTTGAATAAATAAACTATTCTGCTTCATATGCACGGCTTGGTATGAAATTGCAAAATGCTGTTGGAAGACTACAAATATGTATATTGTCAATCAGAAATTCAAGCATTTTAAGCATATTAACTACATAGTATTTATACAACGAGAATGTTATTTGACGAAATGATGTTGAAAATGACCATAGACAGGGTGATTTACGAGTTCCATTTTTGCTATTGCTATATCCGTTTTCGTCTGTTGCCGTGTTTCGTCAGTCGCGCTTTAAAATTTGAACATTTTCAGCTTCTTCTCTCAAAGCACATACAACCAATTTCAACCAATTAATGCATAAAGAACCTCTGGTTGAGGCGGAACAAAATTGTCAATTTCACGGTCCCTGCCCTCCCTGGAACCTGAGGGTGGGGCTAAAACCACCAAAATTAATGCAATCTTTAAAAATCTTCTTTTTTACTCGTGGACATCAAGCAGTCAAACTGTTGGCATGAATGTAATGCAGCATTAAGTCTTCTACTTAAATCTTGAAATTCATGGCCCCAGGTGTTACGGTAGGGCTATATAAGTGATATAGTGAAAGAGCATTATTTCTTTTAAAATCTTCTTCTCTACTCAAAATAAACTAAGTATACAGTTATGATAAGCAAGACTGCTTCTTTAAGAATTGTGAATTTCATTGCCCCTTGGTCAGGATTTCTGGTGTAAGGGCGGGGCTCTATTAATCATATAGAGATCTTTGAAAGTGATTATGAGGAAAACATTAAAACCTCCTTTAAAAAGTCTTCGACCAGCCAAAATAAGAGGAGGCAAGGGGAAGGAATTCTTGATTCTTTTTGGTTCATTATGGAAAGAGATTTTGTACTACAATGTATCAAGCTCAGGAAGAGATTGGAGCGGGGCATCCAGACTTACAATGAACATTTTAAAACTATACTGATACTAAAAATTTAATATTATATATTTGAAAAAAGGGTCCCGTACCCCTAGCCCTGAATCACCTGGAAAAGTCACGACGTGGAGACTGGTCCTTTGGATGAGACAGTAAAAACCTAGGTCCAGTGTTGCAGTAGGGGTTGGCACAAAAAAGATCCCTCCCTGCTCAATGGCCCTGGTAATCCATTGACATTAATGATAGCTGTGTTTACAGGCAGTTTTTCAGTCTTGTGTCCTGAGAAGCGTTTCCTACAAAGAAATTTTAAATATCATAAAATGCTATTACCCATACTAATATTTCGATTGTTTAGGTCAAAGGGACCAATTCCTAAATTAGGATGACATTAAATACAATAAATTCTATTATATCACTTGAAAAGGCCATGTTTTGGCAACTTGTATTACTGAGTATGCTAAATAGTACTATATGTTTAGAGCGAAACAAAAGACCATGTGTTAAGCACATTCATAACTGCATAATAGACTTTATCCTGCAACTACTCCTTGCATTGACTTAATAAAGGTAACCTAATAAACCAAAGCTTTATCCGCTCACTGCCCTAATAAAGCCTCGTGTATGTATTTTGACGTTCTAAAAGCATTGTGAGGTCATGTATACTACAATATTTACGCCATGGCGTCATAGTTTCCACTGCAGAGATGTACCTAAATCTGTCGAAAATGGCTTGTTTTGAACGTTCAAATGCAGAATTTTGTTGCAGGATAAACAAAATACATGATAACTGTCTTGAAATATAAGCGATATTTGGGCTCGGGTCGAAAACGTAAGCCTCGCCCTCTATCACGTTTCCTTACCCTCGCCCAAATATCGCTTATATTTCAAGACAGTAACCATGTATTTTATATTCAACACATACAGTGTCTTATTGACCTACTCTATATATCCTGATAGCAGGCTGCTATTGAACCAAATGAGATAAAATGTTTCATTTTAATTGTGATATTCTTATTTGTTAACAATAAACATGTCATTGATGAATTTTTAATAAATTACTTACAACAGTGCAATTATACTGAAAAGATTGATTTTTTAATCTGGATAGAATAGTTAGAATAGTACCTCAATTGTGAATAAATCAAATACAATAGTTACATTTTTTTGCATGGACCTCAAATTAATCCCCTAGAAGATGGAACCTTTTGTTGGACCTATCATCCTATGTCTAAATTATTTTTTAGGATACACTTGGTCTATTGAAGCTGTGGTTACAAGTCTCTACATATGTGTCAGAACAAAACACAGTCTGTGTATTTTGTTGTGACACATGTGTAGAGACTTGTAATGACAGTTAGTTAAAATAAAAATAACTTTTAATTACTTACCCAAAATTTAGTAAACCTTCAAATAAATGTCACTAAGCATAAAAAGACCATTCGATTCACCTGGCTGCGTTACGCAGAACCTGAAATGAGAACGAAATCCGAATTTACTCTGAAAGATTTCGTTGCAAGTTGAATTTTCAATAAAAATGTGCATTAAAAACACAAAATATGATAAACAATTAACAAAGCATACATATTTACCATTGTTTTAAGGAATTAGATCACAATCAGCCAAAAGGAAAGTCTGGAACAAACGATAGAAAGGAGCTCTCGCTGACTCGGTTTTTTTTCTGTAACAGGAAGTGCAAATTGAACCTGGCTATTCAGTTTCGTATTCATCAATGAATCGGGAAATACCTTAATTTTTATGATTTTCGTCGTTCAAATCTTTATCTTGAAAATGTATCTCCGCTTCAAAGACGAACGCTGGTGACTAAGTGATATATATAAATTTACTTTATGGAACCAAAGCTAGTTTTTATGGAAGGCCATACGTCACAAATTACGTCATCATGCGGATTAGAAACAGACTAGAAAGAGCAGAATGTTTTCTGTAAGTTTGTAAGATTTTCAACTTCTTTTTATACCAGATATATGTAATATCTTTATTTGGGAATATTTGTTGACAGCTTAATAATAACAGATTCAAGTAAATCTAACATTATATCTATGGTATGTGTTGAAACTGAAAGATTGGCCTGGTACAGGCACAATGGCTTGTGAGAAAATAAATCAGTTTAAAAAATTAGTACCTAGGAGAAAAAACGTGTTTTTTTCTCCTAGGTACTATTTTTTTTAACTGATATATTTTACAATATTATAGAAAAGGCCGAATGACCCAAACAAAAACTTTTCTTAACAAATCATGCCAAAATCACATACAAATCATATAAAACTCACGAATTCATGAGTTTGAACTATGATTTAGACATGATCCATTAAATGGATCATACTGAAATCATAGATGACAAATAAGGAAGTATGATCCTGATGTGGTTTGTTTCTGGGGAATGAGTCTGCTATGATTTTCTTGCGATTCTGACATGTGCTATTAACTTAGAAAACAAAGGAACATGAGTTTGAAATGATTCGTTAACTTTAACTGCTAAAAGTTTGTGATTTTGATATGGTTTCTTAACTTTGTCTTTAAACTCCATACGAGTTACACATGATCTGTTAACTTCTCTGTTGAGAATCATGAGTTTTATATGATTTGTTAACTTTGTCAGAATTGGTTGTATGATCCTGGTATGGTTTGTTAACTTTGTCTTCTATGATAGGTGAAAATGCAAGCTTTAAAATTCACTCTAGCTTGGAGAATCAAACAACATGCATACATCAATAAAAGTCTTATTTAAAAGAAAATAGAAAAATTAAGTTTTAATAATTGAAATACACACAGCATGTACAGGTATAGTTACAAAGACAATAATTTTTTTGAAGTTGAATGAAATGAAAAACAAATACAATAATTCATATTTAAATCAGCACACGTGTATTTTGTTTAAATAACGCAGCCAGGATTTTATTAAAACTCTTTCTCTTCATGTAATATTTGCGATCCACTCCCAATCTAACTTTGAGGCATTAGATTAGGATTGGATCACTGGTCAGTTTCAGAGTCATAGTAACCTTGTTATGCAATTCTCCTGCTGGGCAGCACGCTGTAGTACAGTGGTTTGCAGCTGATCTAGGTCAGAATTTGAATTCTGATAAACAAGATGTGCGCGTTTTCTTGTTGCCGATTTAAAAGAAAAGCCTTTGCATCATATAAGCAATAAAAATAAGTGCTGGACTATTAACTCTATACTCGGTGAGTATAATTCATTAATTTTATTATTGACCTTTTTTTAATTTCTAGTTTCTACCAGCAAGTGCATGATTTATTTTTTCTTTGTAAATGTGTAGAAGAGACATAGCAAAGCTTTACATGGATTTGAATTGAAAACTTAATTTAAGCATCAAATTGACCTCCTTGATTCAAATATTTGTTGTACATGTACATGTTAATCGTTATATAAAATGTTTATTTATAAAAATGAAATTCTTTTGCAGCTACCGACATTTCCATCTTCATGATTAACATCTGAGTTGCATTCAAATTACCAAATTCAAAAGACCCGCCTTTGGTGAAGACAAAATTTGTGTACGTAAATAATATTACATTTCAACAATATTATTCTTTTTGTGATTAATCTAATTCTTTTCACTAATGCAATGGGGAAAGTACTTGAATATTTCATATTTTCATGATCTAAAGATAATGATATGTTGATCGATAAATAAATACCACTTTCTCTACGTTTCTTTTCAGGGTGTTTTTATACACATATAAAGAGCTTATATCAGAGGATAGACTACTTCATTGGGAGCCCTTTCAGTGTTTGTGATTCTGAATAATAGATCCACCACTCTGCTGATTCTGTAGTGAACAAATGTTGTAATTATATGCTTTTGCAGAATCATAAATAAGCAGTGATATCAATGAGTTCCGGATTATTCTTTAAGAAGAATGGATTTCTGTGATTCTGTTCTTATAAAATTCAGTGAATAGTTTGGATAATGTTTTATATTGAAATCGTCATCTTATTAAGGAAGATCATTTGTTGGGATTATATTTATATGACGTCATGGTTCATGTGACATATGTGTATAATATTTTTCTTAATTTTTGGTAACTGAAATTATTTATCAAATATTAAAGAGAACTTTATTGCAAATATCAAAGTGTTTAGTTACATTGTATAAGAAGTAGAATTTTCCTATGAGTTGTTCAATTTAACAGATCATACTAGGATCATGATTTTGATACGAGTTGTTAGCTACAACAGATCATACCAGAATCATGGTTTTAATACGAGTTGTTAGCTACAACAGATCATACCAGGATCATGGTTTTAATACGAGTTGTGAGCTACAACAGATCATACCAGGATCATGGTTTTAATACGAGTTGTTAGCTACAACAGATCATTCCAGGATCATGATAATACGAGTTGTTAGCTCTACAACAGATCATACCAGGATCATGGTTTTCTTGCTAGTTGTTTAGTTTAACAGATCATCTCAGAACCATGATCCATTAGCTCATTTGCATGTGAAATTTTCCTATACCGAAATCATATCAAAACCATGATTTACACATGAGTTGTTAGCATGATCCGATAGGCTGTTTTTTCTGTTTGGGGAACTAGGGTAGGTCTAATGTTTTGGTTTGTTTTTAGATCCTGTTGCACCTAAATCTAATATATAACGTTACTGAACAAAAAAAGAAACGCATATTGCTCTACTCGTCAAAAATTTTTTTCAAATGTACATGGAACAACTATCTTTTATATCATTGGATACCTGTGACCTACTTAAAGGACAACATGGGGTTTTAAAACCCAAGTATGGAATTATCTCCCTTGATTAAACGTTTTTATAAAAGTAGTGTTTTTCATGATTTCTTCTGAATCGGATGTCTTTTTTCGTTGATATTTTGGATTTAGAAAAACTATTAACACTCCTATTAAACCCATATTTAAGATTTGATCGCAGTGTTGATACTGCAATGCCATGGTGAAACAAAGATTATCAAAACCAGGCTAACGATGATACTAAACGGAGCTACGCAACAGGAAGTTGCAACTGCATTTGGAATACATCAATGGGCCTTGCAGCCGTTAAACTATCGTAGGAAGACCAAGAATTAGCCGTCCGCAGGTAACCACATCCAGGCAAGACCGTCTGCCCCCCCCCTTCAGCACCTCACGCAATTCAGAACTTGCTGTAAAAACTTCTGCTACAATTGCTGGATGAAAAAATCAGCATAAAAGTGCATAAATTGTTCGCAAGAGACTGAGGAGCTGGTACATTCGTGTCGTACGACATCCGTAAATTGGAAATCCACCAGCGCTTAGTCGTCGCAAAGGACATATGTATTAGTTTAGATGGTATGCCCCAAGAAATTGGAGGCGTTGACCATCACTTCACTTATCTACTCGCAAGACATGATATTTTTAATTTTTATAAAAACCCTCTAAAATCACTTTAAAAAAAAAAAGGATTAAACTGAAAACTTAGATTATCATGTTTAATCTGAATATGCGTTTCTTTTTTTGTTGAGTATATAAACTGCAGCAAGCAAATAACACACATAGTGGGGAATCCAGGGGGGGGGGGCCGAGTGAACTAGGGTAGGCCTAATGTTTTGGTTTGTTTTTAGATCCTGTTGCACCTAAATCTAATATATAAACTGCAGCAAGCAAATAACACACATAGTGGCGAATCCAGGGGGGGGGGTAGCAGTGTTGTAGATAGAATGTTCTATCGTTATAACGATAAATGTCCTACGGAACCGGTCACTGAGGGCTTGTCCCAAGACACAGTTAGATTATTCTAAGGGGGTTGCAACCCTCCCTTTGGCTTTGCAAAAAAAAGGAATAAGTAATGTAGAAAGTTCAAAATTGTTGTTTGTGTTTTTACGGTACCATAGAAAATGTTGAGTGAAAAGCTAAAGTTGTAATGTATAAAGAAATGTGGTCCTCAAATACAAAATCCTCCCCCCCTTTAACAATTAAAATAAGATTCTCAGTTCTGAGATATATTTTCCTTTCTTTTTCAAAAACTTTTCTGGTAAATTTAATTATCCATACAAATTTAATACTTTTTCCCAGGTTTATGAACCTCCTACTTTAAAAACCATGCTCCACCCGGTATCCTATTGAGTTATTTAACTACATGTACATGTAAAATAATTTTTTTCTTCTTCAAACCCCGCGGTAATGGGTTTGTTCGCTCGATCTACCTGTTCCCAGGAGTCCGTTCGCACAGAGTCCATTCACCCAAAATATTTTTAGCCCAATATCTACATTCAATTACGGCGAACAGACCCTGCATGTGTGAACAAATTTTAGGGCAAGCGGACTCTGGGTGAATGAGAAATCGGGCGAACAATTTTTAGGGTGAAAGAACATGGAACCTAAACACCCCCCTCCCCCTTTGAAAATTCTTTCAACCCTTCAACAAAAAAAAAAAAAAATACCCCACTATCCTGTCCACAAGAACCTGTGTGAATTCCAAAATATATGCAGATATAAAGGGGCTTATTTGTTCATCTAGTAGAATGCAAGACTGAAATTCCCAAAAATGAGTTGTACTGTACATATTTAAAAAATATATATTAGTTTCAAAAATATTTATTAAATGTTGTATTCTATACTTGCAGGTATTTGCGTGGCACTCCATTATACCACACTGATGGCTTCTCCAAGATTATAGATATGATACATGTAAACAGGTAAAAAAAAATCTAAGAGAGAAATTTAATATTTGTTGCAGGGCCTAGCTGAGGTGCTGTAAACCATCTTTTATTCACAGCAACTTTATTTCACGATTTACCAGGGATAAACTATTTCGCGACCTCTTAAATTGTCGCTATAATTAAAGCCTTTATGCATCTGTTTTTCATAGACAAATATACTTTTAGGACCGGTTCGTGGGGAGAAATATTCGCGATGATAAGGCTCTCGTGAAGTTTGCAAAAGTTTCTCGCACACGAATAATAGTTGGTTTACAGTATTCATTGTTTTATAAAAAGGATATTGTTATTACATGTATACATGTAGCAAAACCTTAACCATTCAGCTTATTTTTGCTTATCTTGCATTTCTTTAATGTAAATATAATCTTCGTTAATTTATAGAATACATGTTTTTAATAAAGTAACAAAGGGATAATGAACTCATTGTTATTGATCCTACATTACGAGTATCTGACATTTTTGAGTTTCTCTGTAGGCACAGTTACTTGTCATCACAAGGATCAGAATTCAAGTACCAGAGTAGTCTAACTCTTAAATCATCCCGATTTGTCAAAAGTACATGTAAGTATTTTATCATTTTTTTTATGCGCCCGAATTTATTCGGGATGCATATTGTTTTTGTCCTGTCTATCTGTTTGTCTGTTTATCTGTTTGTCTGTCTGTTTGTCTGTCTGTTGTCAACTTTAACCTTCGCCATAACTTTTGAAGCGTGAGCTAGAGATAGAGACTTCATATTTGGTATGCATACTTCACTAATTAAGCACTTTCAACTGACACCAAGGTCAATGACCTTGTGACCTTGACTATGACCTATATGCTAAAAATAGCTTTTTTCGAATTTTTGCCCTAACTTTTGAACCGCGAGAGATAGAGACTTCATATTTGGTATGCATACTCCACTAATTAAGCACTTTCAACTAACAATAAGGACAATGATTGTGTGAATTTGACCGAGACGCATTTGCCAAAAATTGCTTTTTAGAACTTTGTTGCCACCGGGCGCATAGTGTTTCACAAACACATCTTGTTGGGACACTTTTTTAGCTCACCTGAGCCAAAGGCTCAAGTAAGCTAGCTTCTCTGATCAGAAGTTTCTGTTGGTGTAGTTTTCATAGGCGTGTCATAAAATTTTCACATTTTCATCTTCTTCTCAAGAATCACTAGACCATTTTCCTTGCCCGAATTTATTCGGGACACATATTGTTTTTGTTCTGTCTGTCTGTTTGTCTGTTTATCTGTTTGTCTGTCTGTTGTCAACTTTAACCTTCACCATAACCTTTGAACCGTGAGCTAGAGATAGAGACTTCATATTTGGTATGCATACTTCACTAATTAAGCACTTTCAATTGACACCAAGGTCAATGACCTTGAGACCTTGACTATGACCTATATGCTAAAAATAGCTTTTTACGAATTTTCGCCCTCACTTTTGAACTGCGAGAGAGTAGAGACTTCATATTTGGTGTGCATACTCCACTAATTAAGCACTTTCAACTAACAATAAGGATAATGATTGTGTGAATTTGACCGAGACGCATTTGCTAAAAATTGCTTTTTAGAACCTTGTTGCCGCCGGGCGCATAGTGTTTCACAAACACATCTTGTTGGGACACTTTTTTAGCTCACCTTAGCCAAAGGCTCAAGTAAGCTAGCTTCTCTGATCAGAATTTTCTGTTGGTGTAGTTTTCATAGGCGTGTCGTAAAATTTCACATTTTAATCTTCTTCTCAAGAATCACTAGACCATTTTCCTTGTGTATCCTTGGGTAAAGGGGATTCAAGTTGTTAAAATGAAGGGCCACGCCCTCTTTCAAATGGACATAATTATGAATTAATGAAAAAAAAATGGCATTTTAAAAAAATCTTCTCAAGAACCACTGGGCCAGGAAAGATGAAACTCATGTGGAATCATCCTCAGGTTGTATAGATTCAAGTTTGTTCAAATCATGACCCCTGGGACTAGGGTGGGGCCAAAATTGCCAACCCAAGTTTTACATTGGGATATATAGGGATACCTTTTAAAATCTTCCTTCCAAGTACCTCAGAGCCATGATTAGTGATATTTATATGGAATCATCCTCAGGTAGTGTAGATTCTAGTTTGTTCAAACATGAACCCCTGGGTGGGGGTAACATTCAAGCCCCACCCCCACCTCATAAACTTTCAGTTGTGCTCTGATATGTGCTTTTTCCTAGCCGATGTTCTCAAGTGAGCGCTGTGGCCCCTGGGCCTCTTGTTTTATCCTATGTTTAGTTGTTTATGCTTTAATATATGCCTATATGCCAGCTTAAAGCAAGGACAGAAGTTTCTGAAATGCAAGGAAAATTCAAATGTCAATGTCAAAAGGTCAAAATTGTTAGCATTTGAAGGAAGGTTTAGTCATATGGAATAAACCTGTGAAATGTGAGACATTTAGTATTAACTGTTAAAAAGTTATGGCTTAGATTATAGATTTCAAAAGTGGATCAAACTCTTAGGTCAAGACCAAATGGTAAAAAAAACTCATTGAAGGGTCTTGTCACAATGATTACAAAATAATATGAAGTATCAGATTGATAGCACTAGATGTTCAAAATTATAGCCTAGCTAGGTTAAAGTTTAGGGATTTTTTTTGTAAAAGTGGTTCAAACCTTAATATCAAGGTCAAGAGGTCAAATTTTATAGTACCCCCAAAAAGAGTTCTTGTCACAAGAAATACACCTGTGGAATATGAAGCCATATATATAGTTCCACCCACTCATAAGTAATGGGTAAGGTTAAAGTTTTAGCAGACAAATACCGGAAGACAAAAAGATAGACATACAGTGCAAAAACAGTATAAACCCAAGAATCTTTGATAACGGAGGCAAAATTAGTGCATAATTATTTTTTCATGACCGTTTAAATAATTACAAAGATTCAAACTTATTAATATTGCTTTAAAAAGTTTTTCTTGTTATTTAATTTCATAATAAGAAAAATAAATGAAATATAAATTAAATTCATGACCAGTCTTAATAATATTTTTAGATATATTTTTGTTCTTTGCTTTACAGAGAGCTGTAGCTGATGGACACAAATTGTTCAGAAAAAATCCAGTTACCACACTAATCACAGCCATAGATTTCTGGCATGCCTTCAGAAGGAACATAGATGCAATGGTAGGTAAATTTTGGTTTTAAATTCCCTTGCAACAGATACAAATTGCATCATCAAATCTGGGTCAATGAAACAGAGACAATATTGTCTCAAGGTTTGTTTGAAACCTGATACAAGATTATTTTGTTTAAAGTCATTTGCTGGAAAATTGTTTTCATTTTTTGTCAATAATTTTACACTTAAGAAACATTATATACTTTTAATTATAATTTATGATGTATGATTTTGAATTAATTATAATTTATGATGTTTGATTCAGAATTTTTTTAAGATCATTTACAGTGTAGGCAATATATGTTCAACCTATAAATACTAAATTGAACATAGCGATGATATGAGTTTGCTATGTACATGTATACATTTGTTCATATTTTGAATATGCTATGGAAATATTGACTTTGAAAATGCAGTTTTAAAATCCATGACTGTATTTCATTTACTGGTACCAAGTGGTCATTACAATTATTTTCTCTTGCAGATGAAACATTATCTCCAGACATATGGGTGTATAGGGATACCTTTTAAAATCTTCCTTTCAAGTACCTCAGAGCCATGATTAGTGATATTTATATGGAATCATCCTTAGGTAGTGTAGATTCTAGTTTGTTCAAACATGAACCCCTGGGTGGGGTGGGGGTAACATTCAAGACCGCCCCCCCCCCTCCCACCTCATAAACTTTCATTTCTGATCTGATATGTGCTTTTTCCTGGCCGAGGTGAGCGCTGTGGCCCCTGTTTTATCCTATGTTTAGTTGCTTAATACGCTTTAATTTTTGTAAAAGTGGCTCAAACCTTAATATCAAGGTCAAGAGGTCAAATTTTATAGTACCCCAAGAAAAGTTGTCACAAGAAATACACCTGTGGAATATGAAGCCATATATATAGTTCCATCCACTCATAAGTAATGGATAAGGTTAAAGTTTTAGCAGACAAATACTGGAAGACAAAAAGATGGACATACAGTGCAAAAAAACAATATAAACCCAAGAATCTTTGATAACGGAGGCAAAATTAGTGCATAATTATTTCTTCATGACCGTTTAAATAATTACAAAGATTCAAACTTATTAATATTGCTTTAAAAAGTTGATCTTTTTAATATTTAATTTCATAATAAGAAAAATAAATGAGATATAAATTAAATTCATGACCAGTCCTAATAATATATTTAGATTTATTTTTGTTCTTTGCTTTACAGAGAGCTGTAGCTGATGGACACAAATTGTTCAGAAAAAATCCAGTTACCACACTAATCACAGCCATAGATTTCTGGCGTGCCTTCAGAAGGAACATAGATGCAATGGTAGGTAAATTTTGCTTTTAAATTCACTTGCAACAGATACAAATTGCATCATCAGATCTGGGTCAATGAAACAGAGACAATATTGTCTCAAGGTTTGTTTGAAACCTGACACAAGATTATTTTCTCTAAAGTCATTTGCAGGAAAATTGTTTTCATTTTTTGTCAATAATTTTATACTTAAAAAACATTATATACTTTTAATTATAATTTATGATGTATGATTTTGAATTAATTATAATTTATGATGTTTGATTCTGAATTTTTTTAAGATCATTTACATTGTAGGCAATATAAGTTCAACCTATAAATACTAAATTGAACAAAGGGATGATATGAGTTTGCTATATACATGTATACATTTGTTCATATTTTGAATATGCTATGGAAATATTGACTTTGAAAATGCAGTTGTAAAATTCATGACTGTATTTCATTTACCGGTACCAAGTAGTCATTACAATTATTTTCTCTTGCAGATGAAACATTATCTCCAGACATATGGGTGACCCTTGAACAGAGAATTGTCAAAAATTGAAGCATTCAATAAAGAAGATTAAGAAACAGAATGTGTCCAGTTGTTTGTTCATCAAAAGAATAACTTGGATAATCATAGTGGTGCTTCCTCAAAATCTGCATGTGTTCAAATTAAGCAGTTTCAAATTAAGATATAGATAAAGCTCATTCATTCATTTGCTGGATCAGATTTTGAGATTGTACTTATTGCATTTTTTTTCAAATATCAGTAACAGTGAAACCTTGATGATTAGTTGTACTAATTCATATACAGATCTAAGTATTAGAATTTCCTTATACTTTTCATCAAATGGATTAAAAGAATTGAAAGTCCAATATACAAGGAAAAATATATACTGTGTACATCACATGGATTTGATATGAATATCACATGAAATTCGCACGAAATTCATATGAAGATCTGTAAAGAAAGTAGCAAAAATATTCATATGAATTTCGTGCGAATTTTTATTCGCATGATATTCGTGCGAATTTCATGTCAAAATCGCATGATATTTTCATACGAATATCATGTGTGGTCCTTTTCGTCTCCTTTTCATGCGAAGAATTCGCATGATATTCGTGCGAATTTCATATGAAGTTCATGCGAGCCACTTTTGCCTGTGTACCTTTGAAAAAACATCCTTAGGCATAACTTAAGAAAGGCTGTTGCTAGGATTTTCATTAAGCAAATGTGTATGAGCTGCCCGACAGGGGTAGTAGTGTTTCACAAAACTTATTTTTATTCTTTTTTCATGTCAACCCTTACCTAGTAGCCACCAGAGACTTAAACACAGCCAAACCGACACCAAGTATGGCAACTGCACCTACAACACCAGCAACACCAACACCCGCTGCTTTCCATGTGACCAGAGAGCATGTTGGTCTATTGTTATGGTATATACATTCTTTAAGACCTCCGCAACTCAGATCTTCACAAGTAAATTCTGTAAATCCCGCACATATACATTAATAGAATAATGATTGTTTATAATTTTTGTTTGACAATTACTAAAAATAATTCCTAATAATTGAAATCCTGTTAAAAAATAGAATGATCACCTTGCGATGAATTTGCTAAGGTCACCTCTATCCATGGACTTGTCGAAGTTCCATCGATACTTGTGATCTTACATCGATAAAACCCAGAGTCACCGTTGATGATGTTGAGTATGGATAAAGAAGGAGATGTCAAAGATCCTCCGGCGTACTTCTCATCTGAAGATATGTCGATTACTGTATACGACGTGTCATTAATACCTTGTTTCTCCCACACTATTGTTGAGTTGATTTCTGTGTCAGAAAGGATCACAGACAAGGTAACATTGTCACCTTGATTTACCGTGTATGATGTGGCGGATAAATTTATTGTAACGAGCTCTGAAACATAAAATAATTGACAAATATTCTTTACTAGATAGCAGGAGTAGTAATATATGTCAAATCTTAAAAGTTTTGAAAATTTAATATTTGTTTTATACATTATTCACTATATATAAAACATAGAAACAATAAAAGGTCAACGAATGTTGATAGATTGTTTAAAGCATAATAAACATACTGGCTTCAATTCTAATTTGGAACACGGAGCTCAATGTTGTTCCATCACGATTGGATACTGCACATCGATATAATCCGTTGTCAGCATTTGTGACGTTGTATATTGTCAAAGGTGGAGAGGATATTGTTCCTCCAGAGTACCTCTTCACGGATGTCATATTCAGCGTCACATAAGTACTATTCCAGTCCGAGTTATTTGTATATTCCCAAAAGATCGCCGTTATTGGTAGGTATGACGTTACGTTTAAATCAAGTGTTATGTTAGCCCAATTCGAGGTGGAAAATGATGTTGTTCCTTCAGAGATATAAAGAAGACCTGCAAGAGAATGACTATTACCTTTAACAAATGTAATAGGCACTAGTCCATATTACCTACCTTACACCCCATCAACCGAGTCCATCATTGAAGTTAGAAATAACAAATAATCTTTAAATCAACTATCATTCTATTGATCTTAAGCTTAAAAACTAATTTATTTCAATATTTTATTTTATGATTTCTTTTTTTACTCTGTCTTAATGAAAACGTGATGACTTACGTGGAAAAACATTAACAAAAACGGTTGACGTTGTTGTTCCGTCGTTGTTCGTAGCTTTGACACGAAAATATGTTTTATCCGTCAAATCTATGTCTAGAATCGTCAATGATGGTGAAAGAATTTCTCCACCAATATAGCGATTATCGGACAATGTGCTGAGAACTTCGTAAAGATTTGTGCTTGTATTTCTTCTTTCCCATGTCACATTAGTGATTGGCAGAAAGGATGTAATGTTTGTTTGAAGAGTGAGGTTTTCACCGGAAGAAACACTATATCTCGAATTAAGCAATATAGATGGTGGTCCTGAAATTAATTATCTTGATGAGATGTCAAAAGTTCATATTTCTGATTTATTTTTCCTCATTACACACCTCATGATTTTGACAATTATTTTTTTTCCAGAATAATTTAAAGACGCATATTTTTCTTCTCTACTGGCGATTGATAATATAGAATACTTACTTGAGATGACATTCATGTAAACTTCTTTAGTGGTAGTACCATCGGCGTTTGAGGCTCTAACACGATAATACGTTTTATCGTTGACAGTGACATCTAATATCGATAGCGAGGGAAATATGATATCGCCCCCAGAGTATCGATTATCGTACGATGCATCGATTATTTCGTACATGTATGTGCGTATGTTCCTCCTCTCCCAGGTCATATTTGTGATTGGCAGCGATGAATTGATGGTTGTCTGGGGAGTCGATAGTTCCTCCGATATATCGTCCATTGTTTGCTATATCGATTGGTATGTCATAGGCTAGCGATGTGTTCCATTTCAACCATACTACTGAGGTGACTTCGAGAACTGATGTGTAGTTGAGTGAAAGAGTTACATTCGTTCCTCTCGAGACGTAAAAAGATCTTTGTCCCGTTGATATCGAAGGAAGACCTTAAAAAATATTTTTCCCCATAAAATCATTACTAAGGCTATATACGGGATTCACAATGTGATATACAGATACAATGGATTGTATTTATTAAGTTATACCATTATTCATTTTAATGAAAAAGGTGAAGTTAACGAATAGAGATCGGTTTTGAAAAAAAAATCCTTAAACAATGCAAGTCTTTTAAGAGGGGTTTATCACGACCATTGGAAATTAAAGAGATGGGATCAGGTGCCTAGGTGGAGTAAGCGCACTCTTGACTGGTGACAAGCTCAATACTTTTGTGTTCATCAGATAGAGTGATAACTCAATTTTCAAACCATTTGTAAATGCTTCTCAAAATATCAAGATGAAAGTAATTTCTTCAGCTTGCATTTTTCATTCATCTGTAATTATTTTCATTTTGTTATATTTACACTTGCTGTGTTTTTCTACTAAGCCGGTTATGAAATTGAATTGAATACCATTTTCGTGCATACTCAAGCGAGGAAATATACACGGAGAAACTCTGTCTCGCAAATATGACTTCACAATGAGGCTACAGCGACGTTCGTAAAAATGCAACGATATAGGGCAGTAAGAAATTCAAATATTGAGTATATAATCGGTTCTTTCAAACATGGAAAATGTAAGTATAAAAAAAGTGTCTAAGTTTAGTGTTAATTATCGGTGTGTAAATCACAAATTCTTGTCACGTAGGCATATTTCATGAAGCCCCCTAAAGCGCTAGCACGTTTCAATAAATATGCCTACGTGACAAGTCTGTTTGATTTACATAATTTTCTCACACAAAACTTAATAAACATTTCAAATATTTTATGCTGTAGCATTGAATTAACCTGAATAATGTATAAAGTTTCTTCACAGTTATATTTTTGCATTGATTGTTTGTATTGTAAGATTGAATATGAATAACATTCAAGTTTTACGTTCCGAAACACTGACTAATATTAAGCAAAACCTTTTACAACTTCATCTTAAATCAAACATCACTAAACTGGATTTAATTTTACCTATTAAAGTAAAATGATTTTGAAAATGAAATTTCGAAGATTTTTTTCTTCATGAAGCAGCTTCAAATCTTAACGCACCAGTACACGTAAGACGTGTACTTGAGTGAAAATGCATAAGTATTAGATGAGTAATAAATTAACGAGGCCGAGTCTAATTATTTCTGCCCTAGGGATTTTGATTATTTTTTTATATTTAATTTTTACTGTTATATTTATTCTTTTCGGATTAAAAAATCGAAAGTTTACCACCCCGATTTCGTAGTGGGCCATCTTAAATGTTGTCAAACTTTACTATTGGACCCTATGGGAATTTGTTGGAAAATCGCCAAATTATTACATTTTTTCCATATTTTTTGTACTTTTGCCCTAGGGATTTCTTTTTCTTTCAAGTAAATGAAAGTAAATGTAAAAAGTCACCAAATTTTGAAATTTCAAAAAAATTCACCATCTCGATCGGTCTAGGTAGTAATTACTAATTTTTTTTTTGAAGCCAAATACCTCTAAAATTGCCATAATACGGTATAAATACATACCTTTGCTGAAGAATTATCGGTGCATACACTTTTTTTTCGGCATAGATAGCAATTTTTAGATTGCTAGTATGTTTCTTTGGAAGTTATGTCATCAGTTTTTAGTATAATATCCATGGACGTCTTGAAAATACAAGCGACTCATGCGTCATTTTTTAGCGTCATGCATTGCTTACAAAATCCGAAAATGGTGACGTTGTTAGAGCCATTTTAACGTTCTTTTTCCAATAATTGTCGTAAAATCACATTTTCAGATCAGTAGGAGTTACAAATAATGTTAATTTTGTATTAAAATAAAAATAATTTTCAAAGGTGTACTGTCACACAAATGACTGCAAGAAATTAAAAAGCTGCGCAAAATGATGCGCACTCGAATTATACTCGGCCTCGTTAACTGAAAAGGAGGGCAAAAGCGAAACATCATGACGATGTCGATACATTCTTGTTGTGCACTGAAACAGAAGGCTTAGGGTTGTGGGGTTTTTCTTCATTATTATAAATAAGTATTGCATATATCTGAGTGAAATTTAAAAACAAAAGTCAAAACGCCTAGTAAAACTATGATACAATTTTTTTCTGATAATATTTGATACTGAAAGAT